>NMRA01000440.1:300325-322907 GCA_002633005.1 Phoronis australis | reverse complement strand
TAAGTGTACATGTGTAAGTGTACATGTATAAGTGTACATGTATAAGTGTACATGTATAAGTGTACATGTATAAGTGTACATGTATAAGTGTACATGTGTAAGTGTACATGTGTAAGTGTACATGTATAAGTGTACATGTATAAGTGTACATGTATAAGTGTACATGTATAAGTGTACATGTGTGAGTGTTCTCTTCATCATTATCACAATGAGCATTATCCAGTTATTTCACCGAAGTGCATGCGTTAATCATCATGAAAGTATGAGAGGATTCTGTTCCTGTCGTATCCTACCTTGTTACCATTGACTGAAGGCCTTGTTTCATTCCTTGGTTTGCACATTACAGGAGGACCTGCCTCAGCAGACACACGAGGAAGAGAGCCGTAGCCGTGGCACGGTGACAGCCTCCTGTTACTTACGCTACTTCTCAGCTGGTGCCAACTGCTTCGTCCTGTTCTTACTGGTGCTGCTCAATGTTCTCGCTCAATCCTCATACATTATGAGCGACTGGTGGCTCTCTTATTGGTATGCTATTATAGGATATCTTCGTGTTGTATTGTTGACTGATAACTATTGAAAAACAGATAGCTTGATTTAGCCATTAAAGTGTCATGGAACCCGAAAGCTCATGAAAGTTTCTGTTAAGCAATTCATGACAATAGTGCCTTCTCGTAATGTCTGGTACAGAGTAATTCACTTTCCACTGTGAGTAAAGTTCCAGACAAAATCACAAAAATCACGATTTTTGAAATATGTGTGAAGGAAAAACTGAGTGGTTACCTCAGAGTTTCTAATCTCTCCCACTGATGATAAGTGCACGCATGCATTCACAGTCAGTTGCTTGAAGTCACTTGAGATGAAAGGTCACATTTTCCATATAAGGGAAATGTGCTACATCTATGTCTTGCCATACCAAATGAGGAGACGTGCTTTGCCTTGTAGGAGAAAAATCGACGAAGTAGCGAGCAGTTGACAGCGTTTTTTTGAAAATTGAAACTAAAAGAAAATGCTTTGATGTAACAGGAATTAAAAGTCTTAACGAACAAACCCTAAAAATACCTGATGAGCAGGTTGAATTCTGTTTCTGTAGCAGAGAATCACTTTCAATATTGCAATTTAGTCTGTTTATTGCTTTCCAGGCCTGTTAAAGTAAAGTTAGATGGATAAATTTTGAGCAATGCATGCATTTTGTAGGACCATAAAGTTTTGAAAATGGTAGAGTAGAAAAAATACAGTGTTTTGTAATATGGTTGCTAGTTTTCAGGCGTAGATCTAATTAGCCTTACTAAGTGAATTGTAGGTATTGACTATTCCACTCTGCATTTCCTGTGTTCAAGAATGTTCAAGTACGGGACGGTGCAAATGACTAATGCTATTATAACTCAGGGTGCCATGGTATACTAATTTATATCTTATGCGACATATGTTGTTCACATTACGTGACTGGAAACATTTCAGGTCAAGCCAAGAAGACTTGCGACTTGCTCGTATGAATGAGCATGACAGTCTGGTCGCGGATGGTTTCAATGTGACCAATGTAACGATACCTGAAGTGAGGGTGCCGGAGAACATCTCCATATTTACTGGTCTCGTGGCCAGTGTGTTTTTGTTTGGCCTGCTAAGGGTTCTTGTCTTCTTCAGGGTATGTTGTAGTGTCTGTAAAGTGATTGTGAACATTGACTGACTGTTAGTAATATTGAGGGGATAAGACTGTTTTTCCCTCGCCTTAATCACTTCACTTAGATGGGTACAGGTGGAGGTCAGTCTGTCAAATATTTTGCTTTCTGCTACTCATGGGAGAAAATTGCAATTAAAATGTTTTATGTCGATTAGAAGATATTTTACGGTCAGTCTTACGAGATAGTAAAGCAACTTATCCATAATTGTGGCCTATTAGCACTTAGGTTGTGTGACATAGTTAGTCTCTACCCTGTCCTGTCAACGATATCTCTTGTCTGCGCTTCTTCAAAACATTATTTTCAAGTGACTATAAGTGAACACTTCTCAAAGTAGTGCCATTACATACAAACTCAAAACTATGCTTTTTACTGTCAAGTTTTATGTTGAGAGTATTTAATTACAGGTGTGTGTTAGCGCATCAGAGACACTACACAACCGTGCCTTTGCCAGTGTAGTGCGAGCACCAGTCAGGTTCTTTGACACCAACCCCGTTGGCCGTATACTTAACAGATTTGCCAAGGACATTGGTCAAATGGATGACCAACTACCCACCGCCTTCTTTGACTTTGTTCAGGTATGTTTTGTGACATTTTGACTGACAAGTTTTCTATTGATACAACCTCATATTATTTGAAAGGATGTTCCTTTACTGATCAGCCCCTTTGTATTGATTTGGGGCAGAATTTCTGGTCAAAGGTTTTTTCACAATTATATTTAATACTTAAATATGAATCAAAATTCATATTATGCTCTTTAGTAAATTTCAAAAAGTTTTTTCTTTGAATTTTAAATGAAATTAGTCTTCTAGAAATTGGGCCTTTTCATCCCCATTTCTGAGCAGAAATTTAGTTTGTTTAAAAGTAGTAAACTCCGTGTTTGGACTACATGTTTGGACTCCGTGTTTGTACTCCATGTTTCACGTTTATGTTTGTCTATTTTCAGTGTTCTTTACTAGTGTGTGGTGTAGTAATAGTAGCTGGAGTAGTCAATCCCTGGGTGCTTATCCCAGCCACACCACTCTGCATTTTCTTCTTTCTGTTACGACGGTATTACCTTGCAACGTCTCGTGACATCAAGCGTTTGGAAGGCATAAGTGAGTATTCAAGTCTGTGTTCAATTCTTGACAATAGTCTGTTAGTATTTTCGTTGAAATTTTAAAGTAAAGTGCAAAGTGTCGTGTTGAATTCTGCATGGCCATATTATGATAAGCCATGTTCCCCCTTGCAGCGCGAAGCCCCGTCTTCTCACACCTCAGCTCAACCCTACAGGGGCTGTGGACAGTGCGTGCATTTAGGGCCCAGGATATCTTCATCAGAGAGTTTGACGCGCATCAGGATTTGCACACCAGCTCATGGTTTCTGTTTTTGGCATCTGCACGCTGGCTCGCTATCCGTCTAGACTGGATCTGTGCACTGTTTGTCACGTCTGTTGCCATGTGCTGTGTTATCGCCAAAACAAGTGAGTATTGTCTTGAAGTCGTGAATAACGCTTATGCAGGACCTTATCTACACAAGTATAGATTTTAAATCTGTAAAAGTTTTTTATTTTTTGGAAGTAGAATGTCTGTATGATTTTGTTTCTGACTTAATAGCAATCTGCTGTTAATTGTGCCACATGACCGTGTCTTTTTAGAAACGTTAAGCAAAAAAGAAAGACGTATACACAGCAAAATAATGGTATCAAGAACGTTACCCAAGTTTGTTTGGTGTAAATGTATGAGACTTCTATAATAAAATCTCACCAATTTTGGACAAAAATAATTGCACAAGTTGCTCATTTTTATTTTTCATGGGGTTTTGATAAATGCTAACAATTTTTCAAAAACACTGTCTGATGGTATTTATAAGACATGAAAAATGCTAAAATAATCCTTTGTCCATTCGTTTAAGATTTTACTATAGATGACGTTTAAGGTCATGATGATGTATCGTGTATTGCTACTAATTTAGCTTTAGGTAGTTGACTCATAGATTCTGTCCTGGTGTCTGTTCAGTCTAATGTTTCTGATGTCTGTATTGTTCAGTCTAGTGTTCCTGATGTCTGTATTGTTCAGTCTAGTGTTCCTGATGTCTGTATTGTTCAGTCTAGTGTTCCTGATGTCTGTATTGTTCAGTCTAGTGTTCCTGATGTCTGTATTGTTCAGTCTAGTGTTCCTGTCTTAAGAGCTAGAGGTGTAAATTTGACCTTGTATTTCTTAGACTTAAACCTGGATGCGGGCCAGGTGGGATTGTCGCTCACCTATGCGCTAAGCATGATGGGATTGTTCCAGTGGGCTGTGCGACAGAGTGCCGAGGTGGAGAACCAAGTGAGTTGCTGAGATGGCTGAATTAAGCAATACTTACTGTTTAAAACAACAAAATATTTCTAAATCTTAGGATTTACTTAGTTCCAAATAGAATCCAAGTGTGTAGGTATTGTGTTGTATGTGCCGGTCCTACTTATGTACTTTGTCATGATACTCCTCAATATTTATATGAGTGTAAAAATGTTTTGATGCGAGTTGTCAACACGACGTTGTTAGTCGGTTCCATCATCAAACTTTCCCAAAATGGTGTAAAATAATGAATTAGCAGAAGTATAACTAACACTCAACACTCAACCACGTCCCAAACATAACATTTGGTACAAAACTGTTAATTATATGACACTTCTGTCTCAGTTTTCAATTGCTTAATATTACATCGTCTGCAACTCGAGCACTGATTCCTCTGTAACTTCAATATTAAATATTGTTGTTATTTAATTATTTTCATGAAATGTAACAATAATACCATCGTTTTCATCTTTGTCATCTCTTTTCAAGTGATAAATCATTACTCATTTGAAATTTTTTTACTATAGAAAACTTGAAACCTAACACGCAAGTATATACATTTAGGTTGTTATCCGCCACGTGAACAGTCTGCGTGGGATATTTTAAAAATCTGCTGGAAATATGCGAGAAACGTATGAATTCGAAGGCTACCGAGAGTGGCGTAGAGGAAGTAATATCCCACTCAGTCTCGGTCAATACGTGAAATAATGTCTCATGGAATATTACTTCTTCTACGCCACTCTCGTTACGTTTTGTGTCTGTATCACGATATCCTGTTATACTCATTTCAGTCCAAGGTTTTTGATTAATGTTTATTTTTCATGTCTACACATACCACACCTACCTACAGTTTAATGACTGCGTTGTTGGTTGTGTGTTTATTTCAATTATTTCCACTCCTGTGGTACGTATACCAATAAAAAGTAAATATATGCCAAATTCAATTGAAGACCTTACTTAAGCACATATAGCAGGCTTTCAAACGTTCCTACTTTTTCCTGCTTTTTTCTCATTGCTCTAAACTTTGCGTCTAAGTTATGTTTTTGGAGAAGTGAGTAGTGGCTTTAAGCTTATCAGAAGTATCACACGAAGGACCTCCAGCACAAGAGATGCTAACCAAAAGACTAGTATGTAGTTGGAGAGAATGCAGGACTTTATTCACACTTTTGAGTGTGTAATTCTATTGTAAATCACCTACCATTGAAGGAGAGGGGATTCTTAATTTGCACAATTTTGGGCTTTGGTCCCTTGAGGGTCCAAAAGAGGACCCAATAATCCATTCAATTAAAATTTCGAGTGCAACATCTGTTTCAGTTTATATTTTATTTCATTCACCACTCAAATTAAAATGATGCAACTTAAGACTGCCGTTATTGATTAAGAGGCCTACTAATTAATGTCTAATTAACGATTTATTTAAACTTATAAGTGTAATAAACTTTTTCCAAAAGAGTTTAGCAACTTAAGGTGCGATATTTCGTGGGTTTTGCAGATAAGACAGGTGTTTGGATAACAAGATCCCCAAAAATGAACTGATTTCTGCTGTGGATAAAACATTTGAAATGAACAAAAGACATAAAAAATCCTGGTTATGAATTAAGACACTTATTAATTAACTACCAATTAATGATTTATTGAAACTTTCAAGCGCAACAAAAACTTTTCCCAGAAGATAGTTTAGCTGCCTTGGACACCATACCCACATCTGAATACGCAATTTTTCCTGGGTTTAGTAGATAAGATGGGGGGGTTGTACTATGATGAACAATAAGACCCTGTTGTTGGAGGGAACATTGTAATAGAAGGATCTGAACAGAAAAGAGACTCAAGCTTCACAAAACAACTTGAGAGGGAGTCGTTAAAACGAGAGCTTCCCGTCTTTCTCACCAAGGATTGGTCGAACAACTTGTACAGTCCACTTATGTATATAAGCGGGGAAGTGTATTTGGGGGTGATGTGAGAGTACACTCGCTACTTTGTTGGAGATGGAGAAGTGTGCACAGAATCAGTTCCATCTCTAAATTGTAATCGGAATCCGACACCTGAGTCATCCTTCACATGAATGATGCAGACAAGTCCACACCTTGGGACATGGTCATAAGAGCTTAGTTTTGCTCCTACATCATGTCCATTGAGTTGGGACTATAAGACAAGTCAATCTACGTTATTTGAATGTGACTAAGATTGCTACTGCGATAGGCCAAGCTATGTGTGCTGCACTCCTAGGCATACACGTGTTCACTGGATGTGACTATACCTGTGCATTTGTAAGGAAAAGAAGAAACAGACCATATGCTATTGTGGCAAAATGTGATATAAGTTCCTGAGAGCTTTTGCTTCAGTGAGCTGTGAAATCATCAAAATCTGTGTTTTAAGCAGCAGGGAAAGTTGTACCACTCACCAAGCACCGGCTCAACACAGTTGACAAAACCTACAAACGAGAGTAAACGCTAAGCACTCATTTGACAAGCATTGAGTGGAGCAGTATTTCACTGTGTCATGCATCACAACTGTTGCCACTAGATATGCTTCAAGCAGCTCAGCTTTAATTTGAAGTCAGCTTATTTACTTACCCCAGATGTATCTTAACTTATTATTTAATTATGTTTTTGTTTCATTTTTGTTGTATGTGAAGTAAATTGGTCATATCATCACATGTATTTGAAATACCCAGAAATATGTGTTATCCATACTAGTAATTGAAGTTGTCATATTTCCTCTTTTATACAACTTCATTTTTGGGGGTCTTCTTATCCCTTCGGGTCAAAACACCCAAGTCTTATCTGCAAACCTCAGATAAAATCCAGTCGTAAGACGTGGATATGGTGTCCAGAATTATTAAAATATCCTTTGGAAAAAGATTTTTTGTTGTGCCTAAAATTTTAAATAAATCGTTACTTGGTTGTTAATTAGTAGGCCTTTTAGTTAAAAACCCTCGGCATTTACGCGTCTTAAGTTGCATCATTTTAATTTGAGTGATGGCTTGAACGAAATAAACTTGAAACGAATGATGCACTCAGGATTTAATTAAATGGATTTTTGGGTCCTCTTTTGGACCCCCCAGCAATGAAAGCCGCTTTCCTTCATTGGTAGATGACATGCAATAGAATTACACAGTCAAACATTTTGCACTCAAAAGTGTGAATAAAGTCCTGCTAGCTCTAATGGTGATTACTGCCTGTCACATGAGGTGAACGTCATTTGTAGGTATCGATGAAAACTACTCCTGAACACCTGCTCTTGTTCCTGCCTTTCCCTACTTTACATTTCACAGCTCCTACTTTTTCCTACTTTTTTTGAAAATGTGTCCTACTTTTTCCTACTTTTATCACTGAACCTTCATATCAAACAGTCAGTGCTGATTCATGAACAAAAGGCTAAGTCTTGTTTAACCATTAATATTACATCAAAACAACAACTCTGTAGCCTACATGTGACCGCCTGTTATTTCTGTTTAGTAATTAAGCTTTAGAGTTGTATACGCGAGTTAAAAATTGGTGTGTTGTTATTGATGTCCATAAAAAGTTTGAAGAATTCACCCAATTATGGTTTGTCTTACAGATGACTTCTGTTGAACGAATCATGGAATACTCTAAACTCCCCTCTGAGGCTGCCCTCGAGGACCCTGACCATCCGCCACCTGCTGATTGGCCAAAACACGGCATTATCACTACCCAGAATGCTTCACTGCGCTATTATGATGACGGACCAGTGGTACTCAAGAAACTCAACTTCTGTATTCGTGCTGAGGAAAAGGTGGGGATTGTAGGCCGTACTGGTGCAGGCAAGAGTTCGTTGATCACGCTTCTCTTCCGATTGGCTGAGCCAGACGGGCAGATTCACTTGGATGGTGTGAATATCAAAGAATTGGGCCTTCATGACTTGAGGCAGAATTTGGCAATAATTCCTCAGGTAAAGTAGTGACAGAGAGGACTGCTGTGTTTGGAGCACGGTTGTAGGTTTACATTCAAAATGGCAAATGGCCCTTTTTAGTCTGTTGATGAGTCAGATTTTTTAAAATATTTTTAACATTTGTCTATTTTTTTCTTTTTGTTCAGGTCATGAGAATATTTTTTTTTCAACTTAAGTTTTTTCAGCAATTTACTGTCAAATGATAAGTTAGAGCGGTAACCATTCATATACTATCCGCCACGAGCAGTGTTTGCTTGACTGTTGCACACACGGAATGAGTTTGTTAAACTTAAGGTGAGAATAAGTAGTTTTGATGTTATCTTTAATTAAAGCCCGTCCGAATAAGTAGTTTTGATGTTATCTTTAATTAAAGCCCGTCCGAATAAGTAGTTTTGATGTTATCTTTAATTAAAGCCCGTCCGAATAAGTAGTTTTGATGTTATCTTTAATTAAAGCCCGTCTATTGCTACAAAATTGGTCTCATCGTGTTCTTGACTCAGATGCGCAGTGATTTCTGGGCTTGCAAAGATTTTATTGGCTGTTATTTTGTGAGACCAGAACAAAAAAATGACACACTGTGACAAGCCAACTTCTACAGCATGATGCTCATCTCATAAAATGACACACTGTGACAAGCCAGCTTATAGAACATAGTCTCTGTTGTGTACTTAGTCACACAATAACAGGATGTTTGTAGGTTGTTATTGTTTATGAGTTCAGTAGTTTAATTGGTATTATGTCATGCGATTCTTAGTATAGGAAGTGTGTCATAGGTAACGCATCATATGTTGTTATGTAGTTGTGTGTATATATATTGTTGTGATATGTAGAATAAATCAGTTCAGTGTTCAGTTCAATTCTGTTCATTTCACTGCGTAGTTCATGGAGTGTCTACTTTATTTGACAAAGTAAGATACACAACAGTCTCTACAGGTGAGAAGCAACATGACCGCCGGTCCTCTAAATTGGACTGACGCACCTAAAAACGTAATATATTTCGCCCCATTGTATGATCTGTGTAGGCCTACCAGTAATAAATCTTAGCCTGTTTGTTATTGCGATTTCAATTCCCAGCGGTCATGTTCAGTACCCGGCGGCCCTGTTTTGTGGTGGGGCGGTCATTTTTTTAGGTGCGTCAGTCTCATTTTCTGGTGCGGCGGTCCCATTTGATCCCCGTAGGTCCTGTTTAGAGGACCGGCAGTCATGTTGTTTCTCACTCGTGGTCTCAACCAATAACATACTGTCAGTTGACAATACAACTTCACACCTAACAGTAATACTATTTAATGTAAATTACATTTTCCCAGTTTAACTAGTTTGTCATTCTACATAATATTATTGAACCTCTTTGTATACCAATTCTTTGTTTAGCTGTTGTATAGATTTGTTATTCTCAGTAAGCTGAACTACACTGAGCAGTGCAGCTAAAACTGTTATCCGACCCAACTGGGATGTAGAAAGTACTCTTGGAATCATGTGATAGACAGCTTTTTATGTATAGTGAATTGGAAGTCCATTTGTTTTGTTTTGAATAAGTGTACAAACTCCATGTGTTGTACTGAATAATGGTTCAACATTCCACTGCATTTTTATTTCAGGACCCAGTTCTGTTTAGTGGTAGTATTAGAAATAACCTCGATCCATTCCAAGAACATTCTGATGACCAAGTGTGGGCTGCTCTTGAGGAGGTATGTGACTATAGTTCTGTTTTATATTGTGTAATTTAGTGAGATATTTTGTTAGCTGCCGTCACACTTTGTATGTGAAACTGTGAAGTCTTTCTGACCAACTGCTTCTTTGCTAGGAGAACTGTAACGGGGTAAAATTCCCTGAAAACTAATTTTATCTTACCTTGTTTATGGTAAAGTGAGTTAGGTATAAAGTGGGTGAGGTATGAAGTGGCTGAGGTATGAAGCGGGTGAGGTATAGAGCAAGTGGGGAATAATTCTGGTGAGGTGTTGATTGGGAAGCACTTTTATGATGCAGTTATATAACATTGACTTAGTACCCTCATGAGTGGGCCATTCTTAATATAGAGCTCATGAATATTAATTTCTCCATAAAATGAGGCTTGAACAACATGAGCGATTGTTTACGTTCCAATCGCTGGCACATTGTGAAGTTCATGTACCAAATTAGCCAGTTAGAAATTCATAATAATGTATGAATAATTGTATGATAGGGTGTAATCTATTGCTGTGTATTAACTGGTATGTCTAAGTGCCATAACAGTACATGCAGGATGGCTGTCTCTACATTCACTGTAATGTAACAGGGTCTGCTGACAATCGGGGTTAGTCACTTTTAGGACTGTCATCTTTCTTCTCTCCCTCATTTCATGTTTTCCGATGTAGAATTAATAAATCCAGTGTGTGTAAGCACGTTTGTAAATAGTCGGCTAACCAATATTTGAATCCGGAGCCGTGAATCTAGAATTGCTCCCAAAAGTTGAAATGTTGTATTTGACTAACATCTTGTCTAGAATTACGTCCGATAAAAAGAAACACGGACATGTAATCATCATCTACTTCCTTCACTCTTGCTTTTTCAACAAAGAAGACGCTCGTTACACACGGTTAGTGGGGATTTATGATAAAGTGCATATCATCGGTTAGTGGGGATTTATGATAAAGTGCATATCATCGGTTAGTGGGGATTTATGATAAAGTGCATATCATCGCAAAGTACCCAGGGGCACTGTTCTTCCTTCCTGGGGAACTTGCTTAGAGAAGAAGGCAGAAATGTGACCCATGGACACTTATTGGGAACGAAAAAGTAACTTGAAGAAATGTCCGTTTCTCAATTCGTGCTCGGGGTGGTTTTTGGGAACAAATGACTTTAAGAAATATTGCCGCCATGTGCACTGAATCAGAAATCTCAGTCAGTAACAAAGTCACATGAACCAGGAGCTAGTGATACTTTCGCCGAGGTGAAATGACTAGAAATTAAGTTTCTATAGCTTACTTAAAGATTGCACACATTTTAAAGTGAATAATTTGTTTGTACTAACATAACCTTGTGAAGAGAGGACTCAGCTGCTCAAAGCTAACATCCAATATTGCTAGAACAAATGTAGCTTGCAGAAAGTAGCCTTATTGTGTCACACCAGATACTAGTTTTTGTGAATGAGATATTCATTGTTGCTTATATATTGGTTGCCAATATCTGTAGTAATTCCTGGAGCCACGTTATAGTTTTAAGCAACACACCACGACGACTGAATGATCTCAGAACTGTTCTCGCTCACTTGGTCCAGGGTTTCAGTAACTGACTATCGGTTAAAATTGATCACCGTTTTTATTATCTGATACCTGATACGCGAGCACACCACAATATTATCTGATACCTGGCAACGCAGGTATTGTGAGTGCGCCGCAAATTGCTTAAACTGTTACCAGTTAGGTAGATGAACTCGAGTCAAGCCAACCAGACGAGATCCATGCTTTGCTCGTCAAGCTTCACTATGGATTGTCAATCTTGCTTAAGTTTTCTTCTCAGGCCCCTTTTCTAATGGCTTCTGGCTTATCTCCCCTGACAGGTCCAGCTCAAGTTAGCTATTGAGAGCTTAGAAAACGATCTGTCAGCGGACGTGTGTGAGGGCGGGTCCAACTTCAGTGTAGGTCAACGTCAGCTCCTTTGTTTGGCAAGGGCAATTCTACGACATAACAAGGTGTTGATTATTGATGAGGCGACTGCTAACGTGGACCCTAGGTGAGTGACTAAGTCAGATGAAGTGACAGACTGGCCTTAATGTGCTTCAGCTGTGTCAAATGATTTTGCATGGCGTAGGCTAAAAATAAAATGACCCAGAATTCCGGTGTCCCAGAACATGCAGGGAATTTCTGGCTTACACTGGTCACTGCTGAGATTCACTTTGCCCTCCTGACAACTTTTATAATCATGGCTATTCAGCATGCCCTTAATGTATTCAAGCTGATGAAATATAAAGGAAATCACTAGCACTACTTTTTCAACAGTGGTTGCTGTTATTACAGTGAAATGCACAAGTTTTCTTTGACATTAATGTCAAAGAAAACTTGTGCATTTCACTGTTACAGCCTGAAATGTTGAAAGTACAGGTTTGATGACATCTTAAACTGCAAAGTAACTAAAAACTGTATCTTGGGTTCATCTTCACAAGGCCTATTCCCCAAACGGTCATTGGTTTTAAATATGCTTCATACTTTGTTCAACATTTTATTTTTAATACTCAGTCTACTTCTAATTGTTTTGTTTCCTGCTGAGTTGTTATCTTTTGATTTTTTTAAGCTGAGTGCTAAAACAAGTGGCAGATTTTGATTGTCAGTGAATCTTAGAAGTCGGCTTTTGCCCATCAACCCATCTCATCTATAGCTTGGATTTTCTCATTGATTTTGAAGCTAACCACGTCATCGGCTGATTGCCAAATATCAGTTTTCCATTTAGCGAGCTACTCCTCGAATAAAGTAGCTCAACACAACTGGGCAACAAGCGCTGTCTTAAAACCTATTGACATCTGAATTGGTCACCATGTGTTGTTTCTATTTGTCGTAATGAAATTTAGTTGTATACTAAAAGAATAAACCATGTGGTATTTATTGTTCATGATGATCAGCATTTTCAAATCTCTGATTTGGTGGAACTGACCGGCTAGTCAGCACAGAGTACAGGGTACCTAGCATAGGGTCTGTTAAAAGTGCATTTTAGGTTTGGAAATATTGATGTACAGTTCAACCCAAAATGTTGTTTACCCGTACTGACAGTTATACAGATTTGTTCCACTTAATTGCAGCTGAAAATGCCAATACTCTCGCCTTGCTATAATTATAGTGAAACTGTAACCCTACTCTGGACTGCCTATAATTATAGTGAAACTGTAGCACTACTGTTGACTGGCTATAATTATAGTGAAACTGTAACCCTACTCTGGACTAGCTATAATTATAGTGAAACTGTAACCCTACTCTGGACTGGCTATAATTATAGTGAAACTGTAGCACTACTGTTGACTGGCTATAATTATAGTGAAACTGTAACCCTACTCTGGACTAGCTATAATTATAGTGAAACTGTAACATAACTCTCGAGTGGCTATAATTATAATTAAACTGTAACACTGTGTTATAGGACTGACAAGTTAATTCAGGTGACCATCAGAGAGAAGTTCAAGCAGTGTACAGTGCTGACTATTGCTCATCGCCTCAATACAATCATGGACTCGGATAGAGTTATGGTGAGTCTGCATGTCACACTGGCACCCTTTCCTGGAGTGTTACACTGTCAAATTGCTTAGTCTTAGTCATGTTCCTCTCATCCTTTTCATGAATAACCTAAACACTATTCCTCTCATCCTTTTCATGAATAACCTAAACACTATTCCTCTCATCCTTTTCATGAATAACCTAAACACTTCCTCTCATCCTTTTCATGAATAACCTAAACACTTCCTCTCATCCTTTTCATGAATAACCTAAACACTATTCCTCTCATCCTTTTCATGAATAACCTAAACACTATTGGTAAGGATGTGTTGCCAACTCGGGTGGATAGTTTTTCCTCTTGGTTATTGTCTTGAGTGGGTATTTTGTCTTCCTGATATCACAGGTGTAATGAAAGTAGCGGCAACGGGGATTTTATTCTTTTCTATTGCACAATATCCCAGTTTCTTTCAATCAAATAAATGTATTCCTTGTAGTAATCCAACTGCAGGGATATCCCATAGGATTTTTCTTCTTAATTAAAAGTGTTTATGCTAATTAATGTCTGTGTTTGCAGGTGCTATCTGAAGGCTCTATTGTGGAGTTTGACCATCCGTACACGTTACTGCAGAACAATGAAGGAATGTTCTATGACATGGTGAAACAGACGGGACAGGCAGGCACTGAGCAGCTGATGGCCATCGCCAAGGAGTCATTTGAGAGCCATGATGGAGGCAGTTTGGTAGAGTGATATATGAGGTTGGAACAGCTTTAAATTGATTCGTTGATTACGAATGACATGTTCTCTAGTTATTGCTTATGAAGAAGGGATCTTATTTTATCTTTAGGAAGCTGGTCTCCAGTATGTAGCACTCTCCAGTATGTAGTATTGGGGTAAAGGTCCCACTTGATTTCAATGTTTGCATTTCTGCACCTAGGTAGGACTGGTGTTTTAGCACCATCTGTTGATTTTCCAAGATCCTGATTAGGTAGAACTAAATAGTTTGTCCGTGATATGCATGGATTTGCTGCTAATTGAAAAAAAGAATATCTGTGCTATGTAGTGTATACACTCTTTGGAGAACAAAAATTCATGTGTTTTATGTCGTTGGGGGAGGCTGTCCAAAACCGGGAGAAATACTGTTGATGAAGAGTTTTATGTCGTGTAGTGTGTGAAATTGTCAGTATCCGACATTGCAGTAACAAAATGAAATAGGTTTGTTGCTAGATGTCACACAGTTATTGATTGACATCTTTCTTGTGGAGTCACATTTCCCGGCATGACTGTTACAAGTTGTTTGCGGTCATATCATGTTGTCAAATTGCCACTGTTGTATGATGAGATACAAAAAAATGCCCACCTTCTCAGAATAAGACTGAATAAAAGACATTACTTTTCTGCCTTGTCAAATTTTCCATCTTACTCGCAAAAAATGAGTTAAGTAAATCATGCTTTTTTGCTTTCACAACACTAAAGAGTTGTGTTTCAAATATTCCCAGTTGAAAATAATCTTGTGATTTGTTAGTTAGTTGCCTCCAGTAAAGTACTTAACCCTTATCCTGCTGAGCCTCTATTCAGATTACTTTCCCTGTGTGCTGAGCTAAGTAGGTCACCACTACTGCTTTACACTAAGCTGTTGTGGAGGTCACCTAGACAAATGACCTAACAATTTTAAATTGGAAATTTGAAGGGGAAATATTAAATTAACAGAAAAGGAGTCAACACAAAACTTGTGCAGAATTTAATGGAGAATTTAACCATATATAAGTCTTTATCATAGCCTTGGTGAAAGTAAACTGATCCACTGTCATCCTCTCCCGTATGGCTCCAGCCATCTAATGAAACTATGTGTCTACACTTACATAAACCTGCCAATATCTCCCAAACTAGTAATCACAGCCATATTGTTTAAATTGGAGAACAGTAGAGGAAGTTGTGAAGTATGGAATGCTCATGGTCACATATCTAAACAACATTCCAGGGCTCTTACAATTTCTGAATGAAAATCACAAGTGTCCTGGGGTGAGTGCACTCTCCTAGCGCAGCCCAGCTGTAACTTATTATAGTCGATTGAGTACACCCAACGCATTTTAATATGATAATTGGCATGTCGGCTGACCTCGCCTAGCGCAGGATAAGGGTTAAGCCCATATCCCCCAAAAATATGCGAGTCGATCTTATAACATCATGATAAAACGGCAGAAATGGTTAACTTAGACAAAAATTGGCTTGGAATGTAGCTGTGTACATGACGTGCTCCTCACATTGTGTGCCTTTATTTCCTCCCATTTTCAAGAGCGCAGTGACCACTTCCTCCATGTGACAGTTCCCTTAACAAGCTCAACAGAATTTACTATGATGTTGGTAATTTTCTATAATTTTAGTAGCAACCATTGTCACCTTTTTAACAAGTCATTGGATGTCATTTTAGTTTCAAAACAGTCACATGGCCTTGAATCTGAATATTGTTAAAGAAGAGACTTTAATAACGCAACAGCGTAAGTAAAACTTATTGCACAATTTCATCTATTTACTATGACTTACATTTACATATATAGGTGCATATTGCCGTGTGGGGGTCAGCCATCCGCTGCTGTATCTCCAAAACCCCTTAAAGGATATTTGTGAAGCTGATGGGACATTTTCCCAATTTTGGATGTATGCGACATATTCTGCACCCCTTTTTTGACGTTTGCCTTTCTATCCATGAAATCGCTCAATGAATAGTGAAATTTGGCAGACGTGTTCCTGTTGAAAAGAGATTAAATACTGCCATTCAAACGGGATGAACTACCATGGGGTCCCATAGTGACAAATTTTTATGTTTTTTCTCTTTCTCAATTGATTTTTGGACTAAGCTGTGGTTCCCTTTCTAGCTTGAGGTTGCCCACTTTAAGATGCACGTGTTGGCAACACCAGTTTTGGGCACATGTCAACACTTGTGTCGTTGGCAACACCAAAAGGTCCGTTGTTTTTTCAGTTAGGAATGTACCATTGCACGTTTAGGTTTTAGCTTTATTTTTATTCAACTGAAGATAGTTTCTTACCAGGACTAGACAGTAGAGTTGTTTTATTTTGTTTTGTGATGTAGCAGGTAGGTCATTGTTCAATGATTCTGCAGATTTAGACCAGGGCCCTTTCCCATAAGCTTTCACATAGGGTAAATAGTCAAAATTAAGACAAAACTCAAGTCAAACTTGAGATTTCTTTCTTAATACAGACCCGACAAATTTGTATCATCTTAAAATTGGCTGAAATTTAAGATTCGTCTTAGGTCATTCAGTTTTCTTGAAATGGTCCCCTGTAATGCTATGTTTAACGGATTGGAAATTAGAGCTAACACCAACTCTTAGGTTTTTTAGTCTTTGATATTTAGACAAGTATATTTTAACTAATCGACGTAACAGTAAAATTACACCCATTTCAGGCCAAATAAATGTCAAAAAGTTAACTTGTCCATTTTTCAAAGGCCTCCAACGTTTTTGTGGGTGTACAGAACTTGATTATGACAAAGTTTTATTTTCGTGCTACGCATCATGGATGAAGAAATGAAAATAAAATTTCACGTCAGCCATGGTGTGTCCTAAATTGGTGACATTTTACGGCCAATACGAGGACATTTAATGTGGCAATTTCTGAACATTATGAGGTTGGCACAGAGTATTAAAATGTCAAAATATTCTAGAGCATTTACCAAAGTGGCATATTTGAGTGCACAGCAAACTGAATATCAATTAGATGCAAAGTTGTAAGTAAACTCAACTGGTTAATGCATGTTGGAACTGTGGACAGTAATGACATTTTATAATGTTCAATATGATGTTAAAATAAATGGTGCTCATGATTTATGTAATAAAGTGCTACCAATCAACTCTATGAGTTCTGCATTCCAATTTTCCATTAAGACAATTTTTATTAACATGATCAATTGCAAGCCATGTTGAATAAACTATAATTACATGTATTAACAATGAAACAACCACTTCATTATGTATAGCCAGTGATAAAACAATTTACCTTCACAACAAACCAACACATAGACTGCTGTGGCCACATACCGTAATACAAGTTGCTGTACTCACACTTCGTTGCATGGGTCAGTAGAGACCATAATTTTTTTGTTAATTGATTCCAGAACACCATAAAAGTGACAGTTCATCCAAATGGGGATTGTTTCTTTTAAAAAGAAGGGGAGCAGGGTGCCAATGCACATACCAAACCCAGACCAATGCAAGACCTGGGAAAATAGTACGCTAGACAATTCCAAGAGATGTGCTGAAAAAGTCAGCCCAGAGAATGCCAAGACAAACCACACAGAAATATAAATTGATAAAAACTTGACACAACTGGTTACGTATCCCTGCAGAGGGTGAGAAATCAAGACAGAAACTTTAAAAGGGTCATAGTTCCCAGCTTAATTATATAATGAAACAATTTGTTCTGCTAATAAATTTTAATAATATATTATCCAGCAACCAACGACAAAATGTGTTGCATTTCTGTTGAATGTACACTATAACTTCATGAAGCGCCGGAATTCAAAAACCACAGCCAAGTTTCATTACAGCAAACCTTCAAGTGTCTTCTCTAAAACTTTCATTTGAATTGAAGTTCACAGAAACCAAATCAACTTGTGTACAGTGCAGTTGGCTTGGGAGCATTATAACGGAGGTAGTACAGTGCAGTTGGCTTGGGGGCATTGTAACAGAGGGAATGTTGTGAACAGGGCTTGTTTTGATGCACTTAGACAAGATTATGTAAAAACGTCTTCAAAGAAAAAGTTGCACAAAACTGACAAAATGAATAAGTCAATTTGAGTCCAGCACTGCTGGGGATTCCCTCCAGTTATTTCAATTATGCCACGCCAACACAGTCTATGGCTGGAATGTCCCAACGTCTGTCATTGTGTATATACATATGTACACGAGTGAAAGTATTCCGTACATCTTGGTGAAATGATTACCTCAACGGAGAGAAATGGAATAAATATGGCTAGTACTGGGTGCTATACCCTTATCACCGACATGTGGGGTGGCTAGTACTGGGTGCTATACCCTTATCACCGACATGTGGGGTGGCTAGTACTGGGTGCTATACCCTTATCACCGACATGTGGGGTGGCTAGTACTGGGTGCTATACCCTTATCACCGACATGTGGGGTGGCTAGTACTGGGTGCTATACCCTTATCACCGACATGTGGGGTAAGATTGACAATGTGACAATAAAGGCATCAAAATACAGCATATGAAGATGCAAGTCATGCTTCGAATCATAAGCAATTAATAAGCATAGAGAGACCATACAAGTTTAGTTTGGCAGGTAGAGTGTTCCACAAGCCCCATGTTCAGCTTTCTAACTAGCTTCATATATTCCACGTAGTGCAAGGTAAAAGCACAAGTCGAAATACATCGCACTTAATAATGAAACCAAGATCAAATGACACAGCAAAGTAACAATACAGCATGCAGATGTCATCAGCTCTGTGTCTAGTCTTATGCTGTAGTCTAGCATATTAAAACATGACCGAAACAAAATTAGAAAATTTGTTTAAAATAGCTACAGCAGTATTATGTTAGGGATTAAAATGAAGATACAATAACTTAAATTTCAAAACTTAAATTTCAAAACTATACACCTAGGTAAGCATTAAAGTGACCACAACTAAGATGATAATTACAATGTTGCAGCATTTTCTAGAATTGCAAATGTTTCCTGAAACTTAGAAAACTGATCATTAGACAATAGTTTCATAATTCCACAAGAATTACTCAACTTGCTTTGATTCGAAGGTTTCTTATAAAATAACGTTGACATGATTCAGTTCAAATTTCAATGCATCACAACCTTAATGAAGTTTCCCTGATCACCGTTACCAAGTTATGACCTCAGCTCAATAAAACATGACCTCCCAGCTTGATCATTATCACATTATGTTGCATTAACTGTCACCTAGCCACTACAGACATCCTCCATGAAGTTATAAATAGGTGTACAGTCAGCAGTATATAACTCAAAGTGTTAAGGAGACGCTGCATGACAAGTCAACACGCACCTGTGTTACATTATTATCTGTGCTTTCATCACAGCTTTGCATTTCAGGAATATCAATTATGAATTATGAATCTCTAGCACAGGATTTCTGCTCCAGCCTAGTTCACACACATCAGTGCTGCAACACAGTTACATGCCATCATTGTTTCACCCCAAACGAGTCACTATCTCGCACGACATTCTTCACTCCGTCTCCACTCTTCCACATCTGATCAATGAACTGGCCTGGCAGCCTAACACATTACTTGATTAGCAATGAACTGGCCTGGCAGCCTAACACATTACTTGATTAGCAATGAACAGGCCTGCCAGCCTAACACATTACTTGATTAGCAATGAACAGGCCTGGCAGCCTAACACATTACTTGGTTCTGCTGCTCGTTTCCCACTTAACAACTGTAGCAGCTGTCTTTTGACGGTTACTTGGTAACAATGTCCATGGCAACTAACCATTTCCAGCAGCTTTCCATATTAGCTGGCTCCTTTAGTCCTATCTGGGGGGCGGTGGTGGGGGTGCACCGGGGGGAGGCTGTGGAGGGGGCTGATGGGGTGCACCTCTATTCCTTGCTACTGTGGAAAAAGCATCAAGAAGATGTTAACAACAACCAAAATTATGGCCTGCTCAACACAACATGCTCTATAGTAACTCTAAAATTGACCTATCGCCAGGATTTTGAGTTACGGCTTAACTGATCATTTAGAACCCAGCATTCTCGACACACCTTTGTCTCCAAGCCGCCATTTTACCAGACAAACAACACGTTGTCGGGTAAAACTTATTGTTTGTTAGTCAACATTACACAATGGGCAGAGGTTGCGATAGGTCAAATGTTTTGGGTTCAATGAAGCATTCACTTCCGGCTGAAATGATTGCCTCCATGTTGAGAAGCTAGCTGAGGTGATTTAACGTATGTGCAGTTCATTAAACCCTACACAGAGTGTTCCCTATCTGGTAGCATGCCCCATACTGCACTAGTAGTGACTTATAAAAATATCTTGTGTTACTGTAATGATGTGCAGCACTTACAACTACTCCTGAATGACATCTACAATGAAATATACAAGTTAAAGATAATCACTTAACATCAGCTCATCATAATCCTTTTGACAGCGTTGTTTACATATGTCATGTAACTTTTCAACAGACAGTACACACATGCATGCGCGTGCACATAGGGTACATTGGGATTTGTGTAGACAAACACAAGGTAGTCTAGTCAAGAGACGGTGAGACTGGATCAACCGCAAGTCTGCTCACCAAGAACTGACAAACAATGCGTTATAGACTGGATCAACCATGCCCGGAGCTGGGGGGTTCAGGGGGTTCAAATGAACTCCCTCCCCGCGGAAAAGGTCTAGCCCCAGCATATCTTTTACGCATAGGATATGGATCAACAAACAAAACACCAGAAGATAGGTTTGTACCATGATTTCTCGGTATAGTTGCCAGCATAGTGATGCGCAAATTTTTTCAATTTCTGAATTGAAAGTGAACATCGAATATGTTGTTCATCCAATATGGCATAGTAACCATCAGGAACACCTTAGTTCATCCCAAAGACAGAATAAGTGATGATAAGAAATGCCAGTGTATTTATCGCATTCTGTGCCTAAACTGTGAGTCTGTATACATCGGGGAGACTGGGCGAGAGTTTTCAGTCAGACTAACTTAGCAAACCCAGAAAGGAGGTGGATGAGCTACCCCAGCGTAGGGTAACACGTTCAAAGAGGAGATGGTCTCAGAGTACTATTAACAAATCTGCAGTGACTGATCATGCCCTTGGGTTTAATCATGTTATTAACTGGGATGATGCTTGTCCTGTTGAGTCGGAAAATAATTTAAGATCTAGACGGATAAAAGAGTCTATCTGGCTCAGAAAAAGTGACTTAGTTTGGAACAGGGAGGGTATAAGTTGTTTAAAATTTGGAACAGCCTCATCACCACGCCACCTAGTGTCCAATAACTTCGGAAGATGGTTGCTGATAGGAGCCGAAACTGTCAAGGTATTAATGCTTTTCTGGTTGTGAAAATAGGAAACTATCAATTTAGAAATCAATGACAATTTGAGAGTTTACTCAAAAATAGTCCACCAAAAACCATTTTAAAATGAGAGTGAAATTTTCACTAGTGAGGTAAAGCAGCAAACATTAAGACTAGTTACACTGACAACTGACTTTGATGATGGACAATAGCAGTAATGCTTTCTTCTACTGAAAATAACTTCATGCGGAAACCAGAGAAACTAGGCATGAGATAATGCCTGCTTGCTTTGGCTGACCAAGTAAATGCATTAGGAACTATGCTACATCTGACCTTCCAGCGTAATCCCTGAACTTCTTTGATCAAATCGGCATCAATGGGAACAATTTCCAAACTTTCTTAACATTCAAATTAAAGCACTTCAAAAACAGATTCTTTCTTAACACACACCCAATTCAAACATTAGTGAAGACAACATTTTAAAATTAACAAAGAAGATTTTGACAAGTAATTGCAAAGCACTCACCATTAGATGGACTTTTACTAGGGTATTTTTTCGGACTTTTTATAAAACTTTCAGGCGGTGGAAAATCAGCGATGACATGGAATTGAAATCTGGATTCAAAGTCTGAAAATAAACAAAGTAGTTATAACGATAGCAATACATCATCCAATGTGAACACAGTAGTAAAATTCTAGACATTTTGGCTGCAACACAATAAATTGGAGTGGTCCAGCTCAAACATGTATACTAAATGGAGAACAATCAAACTAAGCAATGAGTCTGGCACAAAGTACTTGGTATGTTCACTTCACTAGGAGAAATAGTCAAACCTCATTACAATCTATATCAAGGGGCCTCCACTCTAACCAGAGTGAACATGATAACATTAGATCAAATGGGGAGTTGAAAGTTTGTGCATTATATCGCTGATAATTAGATAAACAGGGTACGATATGAGACTGTATTCTGATAGAAATGGCTACAGAGACATAGAGCGTACCTAAACTTAAACTCTGTCGCACTGAATTCCTTGGAAGTGTTCCTGATGAATGCCTGTTAGGAGGGGGTGGGGGAGGGGGCTGATTTCGATTGTTAGGAGGTGGTGGGGGAGGGGGCCCACTTCGATTGGCAGAGGGTTGGCCAGATGGCGCCCTGGCTGGAGGAGGAGGGGGTCTGGATCCTGGAGGTGGCCGCTTGCCAGGCGGAGTGGGCAGGGTACTAGTGTCTCTGCTGGGGGGAGGTGGAGGTTGAGCCCTTGCAGGCGGTGGAGGTGGAGCAGCCCTGACTTGATTGGCAGGGGGAGGTGGCAGTGGTCTACCAGGGCTGGATGAGTCTGGTCGACTGGACTGCTTTATACTTGGGGGCTTGCTAGGCAAACGTGGAGCCATGCCGTTGGCCATTGGTTTGTTAGACGGGGATGGGGGAGGGGGAGGCATGTTGCGATTAGGTGGTGGCGGGGG
>NMRA01000440.1:278861-291616 GCA_002633005.1 Phoronis australis | reverse complement strand
GCATTGGTAGGAAAGCTAAACTTTGAAGTGTCTAAAAAGTAGGTCACACCAGTGCAGTGTGCAGTTTTAAACCATATATAAATACCTCCAGCATGACCATCCTTACGATAAGACACAAGACAATGTCAATAACTGACATTCAACATTTGCGTCGAGTTTGGAGTTTATAATGTGGAGAACACTGTGAACCAGAGGAGGTGGTTTGGACAGCAGACTGCTTAACCTCCAACTCTCCATGTGTACGAGACAACAACCTGAGGAGGTGGTTTGGACAGCGGACTGCTTAACATGCAACTCTCCATGTGTATGAGACAACAACCTGAGGAGGTGGTTTGGACAGCAGACTGCTTAACCTCCAACTCTCCATGCAGCTTTCACCCACCAGCTTTCATCAACAATGCTATGGAGGTTTCTGAACTCAGTGGACTGCTCTGTATGTGATTATCAATAAAGCTCAGGCCCCGCCTGCCAGCTCTCGTCAGCGATGTTGTTATCGTCAGGACTCTGAACTCACTCAATTCCTCACCTACAGGCTTGTAACGTTGTTTTTTTTGTTTAGATTATACTTTGTTAGCTCGTTACTTGTTTGAATACTCATCGTTTCTATTGCACTGTGGTGCGTAACAAACAGAGGAAACTGGAAAAATGAAATTGCCACTATGGGGCACAGAGTTCTTCGGATCCGTCTGAAAGTCGTCGCCATCCATTGTCAACTTCATATGAATACAATTGCTAAATTTAATAAAGATCCTGCAGTGGGTTTAGGAAATACAGCTATAGGTGCAAAAAAATTGCCACTAGAAGGCGCCACAGTAGTCAACGTCGTTACCATGAACCGTCCTCTTCACACTAAGAACATATGATTATGTCAATTTTTACAATCATCCTTTGAATGGATTGGACGCCAAAAAACACACTCGAAAACAGCAAAAATGGCCACTAGGTGGTGCAAAATATCTTGAATCCACCTGAAAACGGGAGGATAGCATCACCTCACCAATAGATGCCCATATTCCAAATTTTATGAAAATCCGTTGAGGACCTTTGAAGATACAGAGGTAAACGTAAAAGACTAGGGGGCACACCGGTAGCCAGATCCGTCCGAAAGTCGTTGTCGTCGTCTGTTGTCAACTTCATATAAATATACTCGCCAAATTTAGTAAAGATTTAACAGAGTGTTAGGAGATACAGCCATGAGCGCAAAAAACAAAATCATCGCCAACTGTCCTCTTAGTAGTAAGAACATACGTGCCAAGTTTCACAATCATCCTTAGAGTGATTTGGTTAATAGAGGGGCAGACGCAACAAAGAGACTCGGAAACAGTAAAAATGGCTACTAGGTACTAGGTAGCGCAAAATACCTCGAATCCACCCGAAAACGGAAAGATGGCGTCACCTCATTAATAGATGCCAACAGGCCTTCATGCAGCAGATGTCCACTAATCTGGACGCCATGGCAAGAACACCCAATGTATCATCTGGACGGCCAATGCACCATCTGGACGCCCAAGGCACCATCTGGACACCCAAGGCACCATCTGGACGCCCAAGGCATCATCTGGACGCCCAAGGCACCATCTGGACGCCCAATGCACCATCTGGACGCCCAAGGCATCATCTGGACGCCCAAGGCACCATCTGGACGCCCAAGGCATCATCTGGACGCCCGTCAATCAGACTTTACCCAGATTGATTACTCAGACTCCCAGTTAATGAAAGATGGTGAGAAGTTGGCTCTTTCAACTTAGAAATACACAATGTATATAAATTATTGCTATGTTCACACTATTTTCAAAGCATTTAGTAGTAGTGTTTGGTTGCCACAGTGTACACCAGTGCGGTCTCTGATTTCAGTGGTCTTACATCTACAGACTGCAATTCAGTACTTTACACAGGGATACCGACCTTGGTTAACAGGTGTTTCTGAGCTGTAATTTCATGTTTTTCATCTTTTTTTAAAAACACCAAAAATCAAAATAAATGTCATTAATTAAATAATAAATTGTGCCACAAGAATATGCCCATTTAAAATGTTTGAGTTTGTGCCCTATTCATGCTTTTCTATGAGCGTCTAAAATGGAGCAGCAGTGACACCCGTTGCCAAAATATAAACCACACATCATCTGTGCATTTTTCTTGTGTTGGTAACTGCAGCTTTGATGACTCATTGTACAGAATATAAAGCTAGTTAAGATGATATGATAAACGTTATAACAGCAATTTGACTTGAGATCACCAAAAACAGTGCACTCATCCTTCAACCAACACTTGTAATATCTGTAGTACCTGCTTGGTAAGCTATTTGGCTGTTTTCGTAAATTTTGACATAAAAGTCTTGATCCACAGTTTTTAGTAATAAAGCTTACTACAAGGGAGCTGTTTTTGTAAGCTTAGATGTAAAACCCTTGTTCTACGCATTTTTTGTAAAAAACTTCACTGTGTGTGGGGGGTTTCTGGTGAATGCTGGTGGGGGTAATGTATCCTTGGAATCATGGAACCCCAGGAATATTGGGAACCCTATTTTGGACATCCTATTTTTGAAATCTGTCGAGGACCTTTGAAGATACAGAGGTAAACGTAAAAACTAAAATTTAAATATGTGGGCGCATAATAAAACATTTTTGATCACAGACACACTGAATCAATAATAACTACAGAGACACAGAGGTCCTTTGATAAAATATACCCAGATGTTGTTTAACAGCTGACACTTTACAAACATCATATGGCTAATAATCTATGTATTATTTATTAACGTACGTACGTTGTTAAATTTCATCAACATACTGAACACTGTAATAAATTTAAGATAAATGAAATAGTCACACTGTAGGTATGACTCCGAAGAACCCAGCCAAATGTTTGCCTATAAATTTCAATTTGCAGTGGTATTTAAAGACAATTTGTATATTGTAAGACCTCAGCATTTCAAATTAACCTCAGGCCTGAGTATCTGTGTCAGCAGTATGTAGCTAAAACGTCATCACCTACCTATCAGGGGTTTATACAGCGGCCATCTTGGCCCTCTTCTGGACAGCCAGAATTAAAAAAGACGGGTAAAATTTTAAAAAGTTGCTTGAAATGATGGCCACTTTCTTAATGATATCTGCTGGTCGGCCATCGCTCAAATAAATAGGCTATCGGTCATTTCAGAAATAAGAAATTTACCATGCAAAAAGTGCTTTCTTAACACATTTTTCAATATATTCCGTGTGACCCGCAACACTGGTCGGACATTCTGGCAGCAGTGTTAGAACTATCATCAAAGCTTTGAATGGAAACGCTTTTGATGACTCTTCTCGGTTGTTGCTTGTGCATTACTCACATAAATACTACTGGTTAGTTTTGGTGCATTTCTCTTTGACATTAGCCTCTCTGGTTTAAGTTATGGTTGACAGGCATATTAGACATACTCAGTAATGTCCTCTGCCAAGCAAAGGCCTAAAAAGTCTTGTAAGGATTTTTTTACAAACAGAAGGACGTTCCAGATGTAGGCGTTGACCCCACGACAGATAATCGAGTTCTAGGTTCTCATCGTGGTGATAATGCAGCCCAGTCAATGAAATATATACGAGTCCAATGAATGGTAGACCTTTCAAAGTATTGAATTTTTGCCAACAACATACAACATCGGCATTCTTACAATTCATTCCAAATTTAAGGTTCTCAACAGGAAGAATAAGTTTGTGACAATCCTGAAAATATTGGAAATGGCATTGTTGCTAACGTTTGACAATCCAGTCAATATCATTCAAGAAATATTGGTTTAAACAGACCTTGTCCAAGTATTTGGAAAGGCACGTGAATGGGTTTGTTTATTCTACCTAATTACTTATTCAAGGTGGAAGAAACCATTCACACCTGTGTTCTGTAGTTACTGCCTGAATTTCCGTTTGTGTGAAGTTATACCGTTGGATCTTCTTGCTTTTTGGTGCCATCCACACACACACACACTTATCCTAGAACAAGCCTGGATGCTTTTTAAACTAGCACAATTAACTCCACCTTATCAAGGTGGGGTAACTTGTTCTAAGGTAACTTGCGCCACTTGTAATTCCTGTGTAGCCGCAATCCTGGGGCAAGGCGAAACAAATTATCAGCTGCAGTTACGTACAGACGGGTTTTCTTTTGCTTACCGTATTCGCATTAGGTGTTCATTGTCAGCCACAGAGCGACAACTTCCGCCTTTCCCTACTGACCCTAGGCAACACGTAGCCCCTCGGTTGGCTGCTTAGGGGCTACAATACTTCCCATCGCTTTCTGTACGCATTTCGTTCCATGTATTTTAAGCGGGCGTTAGGCAGACCAAATCTGGCCACCGATTTTGAGTTTTCACCTCATCAAAAATACATTCTACACTCAAAACTATCACTTAGAAATGAGCTTACTTTCTTCAGTGATCCTTTCTGCTTCTACACATATCTTCGATGAAGCATATCTACCAGAATTAAGGTGACTTTGGAGAAGAATTCCAACTCCACTTTTTGATCACTGTTAACTTTTTCACCGTGAGCGTAATAACCACAAAATATTTCAATTGAGTCACGTGAGTTAGGCAAAGGCTAACGCGACACTGAGCGAAGCGCGTGACCTGGCGCGTGACACTCGCAAAATAGCATAGGAAGATATCAGGTGGAATTTGTGAGTTTTGTATCCATTTGACTCTTTGTTCGTTAACAGGCGTGATTTTTCGTAACTTCCTCAAAATGGCACCCACCATGGATATATGTTCAAGTTATGTTGACTAAATTATATTCAGAGTCATGGTATGAGTTAATTATAACTCCGTGTGCATTTATGCACGTTTCATTCGATTTTAATTGCTGTATTTTGAAATGCGTAACTTTTTATGGGGATGTACTATCGCCCCTGTATACCTGCGGCATCCAGGGCAATGTAATTGCCTATACTGAGTCACTGACCCTAGTTATCAGATATGTGTGTGTGTGTGTGTGTGTGTGTGTGGACGCTCTACTAAAAGTGAGGTAAGTTGCACTAGTGCAAGTTTTTCTAGGGTAGGCTGTGTGTGGACGGGACTTTTGATGTTGAATTCAGACAAACATTACGAGGGTATTAAATACAAGAATATGTCAAAGACGTGAGATAGAGAGAAAACATAGGCTCGAATGTAAAAGACCATGTTAGCATGCATTGTAAAAATGTGACTCGCTTTACCACATCATTTCACTCAGATTGTCTACTTCTTCGTAAGACAGGACAATGCTGCTGAAAACTTTACTACCGTGTTAAGACTTTTTGGACTTGGTCGACATTGACATCACTAGTAAATCGCCACCAATTTTACTAAAATATTTCCACATACAGACAGTGCCGTGATGTCTGACTGAGACGGGCCCGTTATTTAGTGGATGGAACCGGTTCTTAAAATCAGAGACAACTATACCCGAACAGTGCCAGTTAGTGTCATATTGTCACTGTGTAATGTACTGAATGAAATTTCAGAACAAACCACTTGTTAGTTAGTAACAGTTAGTAGCACTAACACTAAACTAACTTCGTAGTCTTTAGGATTTCGACTAAGTGAAGAAACACCACCATCTGATTTCACTATGCAGAAGTGCACCCCCCCCCCGAGCTTACCCACCCTGAGTCTAGGACTAAGTGCAGTCGGGGGCTGGTTCTGCCTCTAGCCCTGGCCTGGGATGACACTTACTCGCAGAACGGGAGAGGAAACAAAATTGAGCGACTTGGTTAACAAAACACATAAAAATTGCACCTACCGAGATTGACTGTACAAAAAACAATGCGGAATGTTACACCACCAGCTACGACATTGTTTCAGCAATTTAAAACACGTTATTCAGCCGCAAAGACTTGCATTTATTGTCCCGGAAGAGTTTCGCCCTTTGCAAATTTCAACATGGAGGGTCAATTAGTTTCGAGTGGGGTCTACGCAATGAAGCAATTACTGACACCCCTAGTTTTAGGACCGCAGAAAATGTGCAATAAAGACGAGCCAGTTATCAGCCAGAACAAACCACTTTTTGTTCAAAAAACTTATTATTTTTATGTTTTTTAAACCATAAAATTTCTTTTTAATGTTTTCAATGAACTAAATATTTTGTTTATGAACCTGTTAACTTCATTTAAATACGTTTTAACCAATGAGATAAATATAACATATTAGTCCGGTCCCTTAGCAGCCAAAAACCCCAAAACATTTACACCCCGGATTAAAGCACCAAAATTGGTACACAGATACTTTGGGACACGGTTAATCTCATGGGGGTCGGTTGCCCGAAANAATTCTTCCGGTGTCGTCCAGGTGTCCCCCCTGCCAAGACCGTGGTTGCGCACGTTGGTACAATAGGCTCCTCGGCAGATCACGACTGTTAGAAGAATCAACTAGTGACGACCTGAAAAGAAAAACGAAAACACTGGGACTGCGTGAACTCATGAAGGACGTAAACCACGCAATTTTAAGAACCAGGGCCGTAGGAAGCGGGGGGCCAGGGGGCACGCCCCCCAAAAAAAATTCAGGCATCAGGGTTAAACCGTGGCAACCGACATACGCGTGGGGCGGGGACAGTTGAGAAAAGAAAGACTTCTCAATTAGAGAGAATGCTCAAAATACCATTTAATAACTCTGTATCAGTGAATGGTTTACCTTTTGAGGACCCCGGCCAGGATATTGCTGTTGGGGTCTTCGCTTTCGCAGCACAGGTCGTCTAAATGCACTTGGAAACGTGCACGTAATGATTCATGCATATATTTCGAAAAATCGACAAAATTTGTTAACTGAAGCTTTTGCGAAGCGTATTAATTTACTGGATTTTTAAATTCAGTGACTCAATTTTGCGACTGCAAAACCATATTTTCCAGAAGCCCCTCTCTGGTAAGGGATAACGGAGACAGCTGTCGCTTTTTTTCGAATTGTACATTACGAGAAAAATTGATGACCTGACAGATATCATCAATTGCTGCCCATTTCATGAAAAAAATAAATATTTTTACACAGAGGGGCCCCACATCTGAAGGAGGCCATTGATGACATTCAAGTGACCACAGTTTTTATATTTCTATTGACAAATTCTTAAGGGTAAGCTCACGGAGAGAGGACCCAATTTTGGACTCGACTACGTCTATTTTCCTGTTTTTTGTGAAATCGTGCAACCAAATTTCATGTTGAAGAAGGTCACTTCCTGCACCGCCGTCTGACCACACGACGGTGGAGTGAACTGTCACTCTTTTCCAAGCTTAATGCTGTTTAACTTTTCATAATTAAAGTGTCCCATTTCAGACGGGACCCTCTCTCGCTGGAGCAGTTCTGAGAAATGTCCCTTTGTCCCTCTTAACATGTAAATCCGACACTGCCAAGTATTCACGAGGGAAGTTGTGATTCGAAATTCGTCAAAAAACACAAAACATTCGTGCACAGCACAGCAGTATCAAGACATTCGACACAAACAACCAAAAAATGTGCAAAAATTTGTACCGCCATCGAAAGTGAGTCAGGAATTTTAAAGAACGTGAAGACCGCTGTTTTTTAATTACACAAAAGGACTATTTCCGATGGTTACTTATAAAATAATGTTACTGTTTCCCATATCATCACAAGAATAGTATCTCTTTTGAAGATGGTTACCTATGAGTTGTTTGTAAAGAATTTCCGCATGTGGAAAACACTGCTGTCGAGGCTACCATTGGTGTGACCGTGTACATGTCGAACGAGTGTACCCAAATACTCGCAATAATAAACAAATTAAACAAATATTTCAGCGTTATTTTGAGGTCAAGTTAACTTCATAAACCGTAATAGATACCTCGGAAAGAGCAAAAATACACCTCACTATGAATGCCCAATCTCCCATATTCCCCGTGTTACCCGTCAAAAGTCTGCGAGCATGCATGCAGAAACTGCTTATAACATTCCGGTTTGATTAACAAGTTCGTTGGTTTCTGATTTAAATGTTAATGTATCTACAAAAACCGACAGGTTAATAGGTGATTTTTGGCAATTAGAAGCTAATCCAAGCTAAGAAATGATGACGATTCAGGAAATTTAGTTGAAGCCTGAATATGGAAAAAATACATAATCCGATCCCCATAGTAAAGTGCACTTGGACGCTTTTTGCCTATCTGAAATAACTCTCACAAATATTGACGAAATTTGGACACTTCCCAAAAAAAATTACACGCAACTCACATGACAATAAATGCATTGCTTTTTGACTTCGGTACAAGATTTGTTGTTTAAAGTCACTAACAGAGGATCAAAAAGGAATTAAGTCATTAAATCAAAGTAAATGCATTGCTCATGGATTTGATTGTTGGTTTCTGATTAACATGTTTATGTATCTACGAAAGTGGCCTGATTGAGAGATGATTTTTTGACAATTAGAAGCTAATCTTGTAAGAAATGACAATACTTCAATGAATTTAATTGCAGGCCGACATTGGGAAAATTCGATCTATAATCAGATCCCAAATATAAAAGTACACTAAACGATTTTTGTCTATCTGAAATAAGTCTCAAGGAAATTGATGAATTTCGGACAGCTCAACAATGTGTCCTAAAATGTTCTCACAATTCAAATGACCATAAATTGTTTATTGGCTTAGGAACTAGATTACTGGGTTTAAGTTTACAAACCGTAGATCAAAAACGAAGTTTAAGTACTCAAATAAATAAAATCAAACTTATTGGTCATCATTTTGGAAAGGTTGTCTTTGAACTTCCTTGATGTTTTTGGTGGCCAGTAGTATTGCGCAATGAATTTTTGTTCTTCAAAACTGAATCGTTTGCTTTCATTTCCCGTGTATACTACATACAGGGCATGCGAGCATCCAGGCTAAAATATAGGGGGCTCGAATTTTTTAGGATGTGTACCTTTTACTAAAGAAAAAAACTAATACGGGGTTCGTTCAGGGCTATGAATTGTGCATACGCCGAATCCTGCCCTTCCAGTGGACTTTTGTCTCGTTTTTCTCGGATTTTTTGTTTCTTTGAGGCGGACCTTTTTGCCCACTTTGCCATCGAGCCCCCTCGACCTCCACCCCCCGTAGGTGCGCGCATGCACGGAGCACGTCATGACAGGCACACCCACGGCGTTAAAAATAAGGTGTAACCATGCAGTAGCCCTGCTTAAAATCACAGTTACCCACGGGAACTGAATTTGAACCCCAGACGTTGAAGTGTGTACATTTTTGGGACACGCTCTGTATCATTTTCCCCAACAACCAGAAACTGGACTACCGGCTGTGTTTCATCAAGGGATTCTGAAACGGCCACAAAGGCACTCATACCAGGCACCTCGGGACCTCAGCTTTCCAAAAATACTTCAAACAATCCCCATAATAAAATGAAGTTTTCCCGAAAATGGATTATAATAAAAGGAACCTTGACCTTCGACCCAGCTATAGTTACTTCAGGCAGCTCCCAGGTACCCGGCCGTCAGTGCGCTTGGGACCTAGACGCATTCTTACTGTCCGTGAATCTTTGTAGGTTTGTTGGTTCATGGTTACTGAAATCCTGATCGCTGCATCCCCCGTATTACTCCATCTAAAGCGTGCGTTGGGGGTGGGGTTCAGTACAAATACGGTGACATCCAGAGANATAGCAAGGGGGTAGGTTGGAGAAGTCAAATTGGTTTGTGCCCCTCAATAATTTTTTCCTTCCTACGGGCCTGCATGGAGTCCAGGGTGTTGTACCTAAGACGCCGGGTACAAGGCGCGAATTAACAAGACCACAAGTACACAGACCAGTAGACGAGCAAGTTCAATCTTTCTTAGGTCTACATAGGGGTAAAGCTAGTAACGCTAGGACGTCACTAAAAAGCAAGAATTCATGAGATTAGTGATATATTGTATTTTAATTGAAAACACGTGATTTTGGCTAGATTATTCTAGTCCCAAGACAACTACTGAACTCTACCCTAGCCTGCGTCCTGCAGGGGCGCACGAGGGTGAGAATCTCACGAGTACGCAAGACTGAAGACTTCGAGAGGTATGGTCAGGTATTGCAAGCGAAGCACACGATCACACTAGCTTCCTTAGCGAGATTCTTGCATCTCTGATGCACATCAGATGATGTAGGGTAACGAAGCGTGGTTACGTGGATGTACATTAGTTTTTGATATGTGTTACAGTACAGACCCAAGTATTTTGCGGGCGAATGGGCACTTACACAACATGAGACAGGGATGTATACTCTCTGTACCAACTGCGTGGGCGCCGCGCGCCGTTTGTGCTGAGCTTTGTACATGCAACGGCTTTCTTACGCGAATGATCACTACCAAGAAGACATTAGCAACTGCACTGAAAAACGAAAGAAGTTTGAGCTGCATACAGGTTTTTAATGAAAAATTTTCGTTTCAACCCAAAAATTGCATTCTCAGAAGCACTGAATTTTGTATGAAGTCTGTGGTCACTCATTCCTTGCTAACTGTCCCATTCAAAATTATTAAGCAAGCCCAGAACGGCTGCACGAAGATTTCAATCATTCGTCGGGATGCAGGTAAGTGACAGCAAAACTTATTGTTCGGCGATAGTTAATCGACGGAAGAGGAAAAAGCGTATCCCGTGCACGACGCAGCCTGGGTCGGGCTTACGCGGTGTGCGACTTAATTATGTTTGCTTTGCAACCAGCTTTACTTTGGCTCCGTCTCATTCGACTGCTGCTGTTCACTATCTACACTACTTTGAACGCGCGAGGGGGGGGGGAGGTATAGCTCCCACTTTTTTCAGTGCTACGCCGCACATGGTCTATAGGCGGTGCACCACAGCGGGCTGAGGGGGTTTTAGCCCCCACTTTTTTCAGTGGTGGGCCGCCCATGCAAACTCAAGCTAAACGCAAGACAATCGAGTAGCGATCGTGCCATCGTCAAGACTAGGTAAAAATTACAGAGCCCGTTATACCGATTCTCGGATTCAAGCCTTTTAGAGTAGGAATCATCCATTGAACGCTTTAATGACACGAGAGTTGCGTCAATCCGAATTTAGCGTTTCTAAAATTTTCCTTGTCCGAAAGTCGCGGAACAGAAATCCGATGTTTATGACATTGTCCGAAATTCGAGGATCATTGAAAAACAGTTTTTAGACCTTGTACGAATTTTGTGGACTATGAAGAACTCATTTTGGAAATATTTATTCTTGTCCCAAAATGGCGGGCCGTCCGAAAATCGTCGTTGGTAGTGTACATTTGTTTGACAATAATGAGTGCCAGGGTGGTTAATTAAACCATGCTCGACCTATAAAATGTAGTTGAAAACTTTATTCAAAATAAGTTTGATTTCCGTAATGAATGTAATCACAGGCTGTCTCAGATTGAGTGCAAATAAGATGTGCGATTGTCTTCTTTTGGATTTTTTTCACTAAAATTCATCTTGTAATCCAAACATGCAGCAAATACTCGTTTTGTCTCACAACTTGTAACCTTCCGGGACCTAAACACAGGACTGTTTTTTATGCAATTCGTTTTTTACTCTTATCACTAGGGAGTTGAATAATCACCCTAATCACATAACTACTTTTAACCATTTTTTGTACAGCCACCTTTGCTCATCTTCATCATTACCTATGATATATGGCTCTTTCATATCATTACCTGTGATATATGGCTCTTTCATATCATTACCTGTGATATATGACTCTTTCATATCATTACCTGTGATATATGGCTCTTTCATATGATTACCTGTGATATATGGCTCTTTCATATCATTATCTGTGATATATGGCTCTTTCATATCATTACCTGTGATATATGACTCTTTCATATCATTACCTGTGATATATGACTCTTTCATATCATTACCTGTGATATATGACTCTTTCATATCATTACCTGTGATATATGGCTCTTTCATATGATCTCGCAACACTTATTTGAAGTGGCTTTCCTCTTTTTACTTATAATATTTATTCTTAATTTAAATAGTGTTTTTATTATGATCATTATCATTATCATTATCTTTTGTATAAAACTTCCTAATTTGCGCCAGTATTGTAATTTATCACCATGTTTGTTGTATGTATTTTTGTGAGAATCTTTTGGAGGCTCAAGATGATGTATCCCTTAATTTTATACTCAATAAATATTGTTTACACAATGTGAAGCCCAACACTCATTCCAATTTTCTAAAACTCGCCCCAGAGGCAAGTTTCACTTGATGCATTTGCATGTCAATAATTACTTAAAGCCGTTCTGGTGTTATAAACGTCAGCTTTCTTTAAAGGAATATATCATCGCTTCCAGGAATATTTCAGCGCTTCCAGGAACATACCAGCGCTTCCAGGAATATATCAGCGCTTCCAGGAATATTTCAGCGCTTCCAGGAACATACCAGCGCTTCCAGGAATATATCAGCGCTTCCAGGAATATATCAGCGCTTCCAGGAATATATCATCGCTTCCAGGAATATATCATCGCTTCCAGGAATATATCATCGCTTCCAAGAATATATCATCGCTTCCAGGAATATATCAGCGCTTCCAAAGTATCGTCATTGTGTTCTCAGTCATTGTTTATAAATATTTGTTAACGAACCACCTCGACTGGTTGCCAGTCATGCGAGCACCCAACCTAAAATATAGGAGGGGGCTCGAATTTTTCGGTATGCGGACCTTTTACTGAAAAAAATCAACGAGGACCAAAAAAACGGAGCCACTAGGTTCAGGTCTACGAATTGTGCATGGGCGCCGAATTCCTGTGGACTTTGCTTGGACTTTTTGTTTCATTGATACGGACCTTTTTCGTTGCCCAATTCACCAAATTGGAAGGGAGGGGGGGGGGG
>NMRA01000440.1:167810-241747 GCA_002633005.1 Phoronis australis | reverse complement strand
CCCCCAGCGCTGCGCGCCTCAGATTTGCGCTTTGCACGACTCGTCAGTCTCACGAATTTGGACCCCCAATTTTCAAATCCTAGATGAGTCCCTGGCCAAGGTGGATAAATACGGTCTAGTTCAATTTTCCAAACCCCACAGTTTACCCTGACAGGCGGGGTTTGGACCAATCTTATTTAGTTTGAATGTTTATATCATGAAAAGCGCCGCGTATTACAAAGCGAAGTGTCCTCTGTTGCGCACAAAAGATTTCGGTGGATTAATCAGCACAAGACCTGCATATGCATACGTATATAGCCCCATTGTATGATCTGTTTAGGCCTAACGGTAATAAATCTTAGCCTGTTAGTCATTGCGGTTTTAGTCCCGGGCGGTCTTGTTTTGTGGTGGGGCGGTCATGTTTTTAGGTGCGTCAGTCCCATTTTCTGGTGCGGCAGTCCCATTTGATCCCCGGAGGTCCTGTTTAGAGGACCGGCGGTCGTGTTGTTTCTCACCGGTGTAGCTGAGAGTCCAAACAACCTCAAGTCTACTTTAATAGCATGTTCTTGTATTTTGTAGGCTAATTCTCATCTTGTGGTTTTATGGTATAAATGTGGTATAACTGCTAGTTTGAAGTGCTGTTCATGTCCCTGGCTGTTTGAATAACAATCGATTCAACTAGCTCTATTGATTTCTCAGTGATAAGGCTATTTAAGATTACCCCTATTAATGTCAACATTTTTATCACCCCAAATTAATAAGCCATCAAACAAATCCTAGCAGTCAAATCCCCCACGATGTCTTAACAAGATCAGCCAAGCTATCTTGATCGTTTATTGTGAAGCGGATCATCCCTAAACCTTCCTCTTTGTTGCGTCTCCAGAGAGGGTTTAGCATGCAGCCCATAGGGATTAGCTATCCTTTATGACTTGCGCCAGAGTCAGGGTTTGACTTCATCTTGTCTATGCAATAACTTACTAGGGTTTGTCAATTAGGTTTGTAAAGGCACAGTAAGAATGGTGATAAAGCCTCTGCCCTCTGTTACACATAAGCTTTTCCCTCACACTCAGGTTATGTGACAGTTCTAACAAACCTTCTGCCAAGTCATTGTTGTATAGCATGATATTAGCAGTAACCTCTTAATAACCTTCCAAATGTTATCGAGCTGAGTCACTGCTTACCTTCATTACTGAGGGCCATGTTTCTTTTAACATCTTTTACTTGGCGAAATTTATTTCGCCAAGTATGTTGCTCTTCCACTAAGTTTGTTTGTTTTTTTTTAGTTCGCACGATACAGGTCGCAATTTTCGTCCGATCATCACGAAATTTAAACATAACACGTACTTCCGGAAGTACTGGAAGCCTATTGTTTTTCGTCAAAATTGGATCCAAGATGGCGGCTGTGGTGGCCATTTTGTTTTCATTTAAAGGTTCAAATGCTTCTGGAGGCTACAATTTTTTACGTAAAAGGCTAAGAATCGGCACAGTAAATGAACCGGAAGTTTGCTACAAGTATACCGGAAATTGTTTACTTCTGGTTAAAGATGGCGAAAATATCGGCGATCGCGCATGCGCACCTCGATTTTGGCCTAAAAACGTTTTCTCCTGTAGAGGTCGCATTATGAGACCAATTCCTTCGAATTTTTACGGCTATTAGTTTCTTATGACATGCTATTATACAAAGCCAAAAAACCGGAAGTTGCTTTCAAGATGGCGGTTCTGGTGCATGTTGACCTATTTTCAGTCGTGCTGAGGTGCCACCTAAACGCGATGAGAAAATGACGTGAATTTTTGCATGTGGATTCTTTAAGGTATACTCTTTCAAATGAACTGTAACAATTTTTTTCTCAGACTTACCGTTTTCGAGATACTTGACTTTAAATTTCTTAAAAAACCCAAGATTTCATTTTTTTCGAAAAAATTTACGGAATTGTGTGATACTATCAATTTGGATAGACTTTTGAACGGGCTTTCAGAAGATATTTTCCGCTACGACGTCTACTTTTTCAGTTATTTGAGATTTTCTGATAACGCTGTTCCTTTCTTGAGCGCTCTTGCTGCAGTAATGTTGGTTTAGCTTCTATTGAACTAGACTGTAGCCTATTTCTTATTGATTTATGACGTCTAAGTTCGTCATATGAATGTTATGATGTTGTTCATAATCGCCACCACCATCATCATATTCGTCATCTTCGTCATCATCTCCGACGTCGTCTTTTCTTCGATAATTTCGCCAAGTGTCGCTCAAGACTGTAGCCTATTTCTTAGTGATTTCTGACCTCTACGTTCGTAATATGAATGATATCATAACTTGCATTGTCCATCATCGCCAACATCGTCGTCATAGCTGTCATCTTCGTCATCATCTCTGTCGCCGTCTTTTCTCGTCATCTCTAACGTGTTTTTTTTTGGTTAATTTCGTCAAGTTTCGCTCCTCAGAGCGCTTTCATTTTGGTGGTTGTTCGCTCTCTACAGGTCGAAGTTTTCGTCCGATTTTCACGAAATTTGCACACGGCGTGTAGATCGGGAAGTACTGGAACGCTATTGTTTTTGGTCATTATTGGATTCAAAATGGGGGACGTGGCGGCCAATTTTTTTCCGATTTCACAGTCAAATGCTCGTAGAGGCCGCATTTTTTGACGTACAGGGCTGAAGCATAGTACGATTATTATAGAACACGTGCTACAACTGTGCCGAAAATCGTTGACTTCCGGTCAAAGATGGCGGAAATATTGGAAGTGGCGCATGCGCACCCCGATATCTGGCCAAAAACATTTTCTCCTCTGAGGGCGCATTTGCGAACCAATCAGTTTCAAACTGGTCACGTGTTAGTTGCTATTAATAAGCTTTTATAAAATTTTGTTTAACTGGAAGTCACTTTCAAAATGGCGGCTCTGGCGCATTTTCACCCGTTTTCAATCCTTCAACGGTCGCATTTTTATCGGGAAGAGCAAATGACGTGAATTTTTGCATGTGGATTCCTTGAAGTATGCTCTTTCAAAAGTTCTGCGATAAAATGCAAAATTTCAGTATTTTTGAAAACTTTATGGAATATTGTGAAACTATTAATCTGGATAGAATTTTGGACAGGCTTTCAGAAGATATCCATTTTTCGCTACGACGTCTACTTTTTGAATTATTCGAGATTTTCTGCTAGCGCTGTTCCTTTGTTGACAGCTCTTGCTGCACTGATGTTGGTTTAGCTTCTATTGAACAAGACCATGAAGACATTGGTCATAGAGGCTGCATCTTTCGACGTGCAGGGCTGAACATTGGTGCGATTATTATATCACACAAGCACTACAACTGCGCCATAAATCTTTAACTTTGGGTCAAAGATGGCAGAAATATTGACAATGGCACATGCGCCCCTCGATAACTGGCCGAAAACGTTTTTTCCTGTAGAGGGCTCATTTGGGAACCAATCATTTTCAAACTGGTCAGGTGTTTGTTGCTACTTTTTTGATTTTTATAAAATTTTGTTTAACCGGAAGTCACTTTCAAAATGGCGGCTCTGGCGCATTTTCACCCGTTTTCAATCCTTCAACGGTCGCATTTTTAACGGGAAGAGCAAATGACGTGAATTTTTGCATGTGGATTCCTTGAAGTATGCTCTTTCAAAAGTTCTGCAATAACGTTTTTGTCAGACTTACCGTTTTCGAGTTATTTGACTTTGAATTTCTGAAAAAAACCCAAAAGTTCAATTTTTTTAAAGAAATTATGGAATGTTGCAAAACTATCAATTTAGATAGAGTTTGGAACGGGCTTTCAGAAAATGTTTTCCATTTTTCGCTGGGACGTCTACTTTTCGAGTTATTTGAGATTTTCTGATAGCGCTGTTCCTTTGTTGAGTGCTCTTACTGCATTGATGTTGGTTTACTGAGCAAGACAGTAGCCTATTTGTTACTGATTTCTGACATCTTCACTAGTCATGTGAATGTTATCGTGTTGCTCATAATCCCCACTATCATCATCATAATCATCGCCGTCATCGTGATCTCCATCGTCGTCTCTTCGGTTAACTTCGCCTAGTGTCCCTCCTCCGAGCGCTCTCCCACTGTTGTTAATTTACCGGCTATTGAACAAGACTGCAGCCTATTTCTCACTGATTTCTTCGCTAGTCACATGAATGTTATCGTGTTGTTCATTATCTCCGCCTCCATTGTCATTATCATCGTGGCCCTCCCATCGTCCTGTTTTCGCGTAATTTCGCCAAGTGTCGTTCATCTGAGCGCTCTCGTTTTTTTGTTTGTTCGCACGATACAGGTCGCAATTTTCGTCCTATCATCACGAAATTTACACATAATGTGTAGTACTGGAAGCCTATTGTTTTTTGACAAAATTGGATCCAAGATGGCGGCTATGGCGTCCATTTTGTTTTCATTTTAAGATTCGAAGGCTTCTGGTGGCTGCAATTTTTTACGTACAGAGCTGAAAATAGGCACAATTAATGGACTGGATGTGCTCTATACCTATACTGGAAATTGTTGTTTTTCGTTTAAAGATGGCGGAAATATTGGCACTCGCGCATGCGCACCTCGATTTCGGGAAAAAAACGTTTTCTCCTCTAGAGGGCCAATTCCTTCGAATTTTTTCAGATATTAGTTTTTTATGACATGCTATTATATAAAGCCAAAAAACCGGAAGTTGCTTTCAAGATGGCGGATCTGGCGCATGTTGACCCATTTTCAGTCATGCTGGAGTGCAATTTTAAACGGGTAGAGAGAATGACGTGAATTTTTGCATGTGGATTCTTTGAAGTATACCCTTTCAAATTACCCCTAACAATTTTTTTCTTAGACTTACCGTTTTCGAGTTATTTGACTTTGAATTTCTTTTAAAAAAAACGCAAAATTTCATTTTTTTCGAAAAATTTACAGAATTGTGTGATACTTAACAATTTAGATAGAGTTTTGAACGGGCTTTCAGAAGATGTTTTCCATTTTTCGCTGGGACGTCTACTTTTCGAGTTATTTGAGATTTTCTGATAACGCTGTTCCTTTATTGAGTGCTCTTGCTGCATTGATGTTGGTTTATCTTCTATTGAACTATTGCTTTATGACATCTAAGTTCGTCATATGAATGTTGTGATGTTGTTTATCATCGCCACCACCATCATATTCGTCATCTTCATCATCATCTCCGACGTCTTGTTTTCTTCAGTTAATTTTGCCAAGTGTCGCTCAAGATTGTAGCCTATTTTTTACTGATTTCTGACCTCTACGTTCGTCATGTGAATGTTATCATTACTTGTATTGTTCATCATCGCCACCATCGTTGTCATAGTCGTCGTCTTCGTCATCATCTTTATCGTCATCTTTTCGATTAATTTCGCCAAGTGTCACTCCTCGGAGTGCTTTCATTTGAAATATTGATCGCCAGTATGTAAAACCATATATTTTTCGAATGCTTGATAATCAGGGAAGACTATAATGTGAACTTTGCTTGAACTTTTGCAATCACTTGGTCACGTTTTTTCTGTAAAAATTATGATTTTCCATGGAGACTGAGATAACTTTCGCAGGTCTTATTTTTTTCCTAAGAGGGTGTTAATTTCTCTTTATTTGGTCTATTAACTACAAAGCTGTTGGGTTTTTTAATGGTCTCACCCCCATATCTCGACTGTCAAAAATCTAGACCTCGACCCATGAAAATTTCAGAGGTCTTGATTTTTGACAGCTGAGTTCTCGGAATTGAAGACCTTAAAAAATCCCAAATGCCGTTTTGTAGCCAATGGACCAAATAAACAGAATTTACCATCCTCTTATGAAAAATGAGATTTGTGGAAGTTATGGTGGTCTCCTTGGAAAATCATGATTTTTTACGAAAATAACGTGATCATATGATTGCAAATGTTGGAGCAATGCTTTCGTTCATATTGTCTTCCCAGATTATCAAGGATTGGAAGAATATGGTTTTACATACTGACAATCAATATTTTAAAAGATATTAAAAGAAACACGGCCCACTTAACTAGGGGGACGGATCTGACTTAGAATCAGACAGTTTGTATCATCCATCCTTGTGTTGAGCTTTTCTTTAACTGAGCTTTAGGCAAGGTTTTTCCATGTCTTGAAAGTTGCCATTCATTGTAAAAATATATTTATCTAATCTTTTGGCTCCATCTTCTTTAATTTTGTAATTTGTTTGTCCTGTTTACTCCTTCTTTACACTACATGATATGTAGTTGTCAAATATTTATTTAGTCCTAGTGTAATGTTTATGCTAGGCCCTTGGTGACTTGTCTGCATTATAAATTATCAAGTTAACATAGATCCCAAGCCCTGGGATTACCCACAAATCCACCTTTCTGGTTACAAATGTGTGATTAACCCAGGTGGCTAGCAACACTGACGCTAATTGTTGTTTTATTAGCATGAAGTCAGATCTCCTGTGAATTAGCATCCCATGAAACAATGATAGCTTGGAATCCCTTAAGGTGTGTATTTTAGTGTGTGTTACTACAATAATTGGAGAAGAAGCATAGTACTTACTTAATGTTAACTCATAGCCTCAGTTCTCTGCATTGTCTATTTGAATGACCTGCGTGTATTAGGCTGGTATTTTACAACACATTGGTTGTGACTGAAGAACCTGTGTGTAATGGGCTGGTGTTTAACACCATATTGATTGTGACTGAGTGTTGCCGTGTTTGTTGAGTTAATTACTTCGCCCATTCTCTTTGTGTGCTACTATCTCTTAGCATCTCATCTTGTGTGCAGTCCTCCTCAACACAGTCATCTGCAGATGTCCAGTTTGTGTGCTGTCGCCATGGTGATGGTGTGACACACCTGCTATCTCATCCAATCATTTGTTCATTTAGTTGTGCCACATATTCCTGTTACCCTGTTCGTTGTTATTAGTATAGTTGGGCTTGTATCACTGACAACTTCAAGAAGTGGTTGAATCTTTAATTTAAACATCTGAATTAAACGAGCACTGCACTGTGAGCACTGCACTGTACCATGACTGACCAATGTCTCTTATAAGCTTCTTTAATGACTGGTTGTCCAAGAACAGCTTGTTTAATGTACAGCAATTCTTTGCCTTTTTAACATAAGACAAAAACAGAATTTTTGTCAAATGTATCAACAAATATGAAAGGATCGAAAATATTACCTCACACACAGCTTCTTTGTACAGCTGTCTTAAAACGACTGTTTGTATTTTTTTTACTTGTGTCAAATTGAAAAGAGACAATTTTGACAATTATTTTTGCCGAAAATGACGAGCAATACCATCTCTCTTTTCTGCCCATTTAGTTAGATATTTTTAGATCTTAAATTTCTTTTAAATGAAATAAAATAATTTGTGAAAATAATCACCATAATGATGAGATTGATTTACAGATCTCATCATCAGTAACTCAATTTCATCACTACAAATCACCTCCAACATCACTGGTGTTCTTTTTGTTTTACAGATCTCATCAGTAACTCAGTTTCATCACCACAAAGTCACCTGCAACATCACTGTTGTTCTTTTTGTTTTACAGATCTTTTCATCAGTAACTCAATTTCATCACTACAAGTCACCTCCAACATCACTGTTGTTCTTCCCCGACCTTTGAACCTCCAGCTGGTGGTTGTAACCCCATCACGTCACCTCCCATCATGCGTCCCTGTTCATCTACCGCAGACAGGCCGTCCAGTGTTTGTCAACACTACGGTTGTGTTCGAGGCTTCCCTTACCATGGGCGACAATCTCACCTTCACATGGTCGATCACGCATGACTCTGGTGTGAAGGATACATGGGTTGACCGATGCAGGAACATCAGTTGTGTCTCTGGCTACAGGGTGAGTTAAACGATCAGTTGGTTGTTACGATGACATCTGCAGGTTGAGCCAAGTAATAATTATTGTAGTGATGTCGACAGGTCAGTATAACTGGTTGCATGACATTAGTGGTGATTGAGCACGCTTCTAACATATTGGATGATCTCTGCAAATCATATTTAGGCTGTCTAGTTGTACCAGTTTCTAATACAGGTAAGAGGACTTGGCAATGCCTCTAGAGTATTTACGAGTGACTTCTGAACTGATTCCACCCGCTATTGATACAGAATAGAATTTTTGTGAGTTTGGGGTTTGTCCTACGTCCAATGGTCGACAAATTGACAACCATCATGATTGTGACAACCACAATGATGTTTATGCAGGCTTCCAGCTTAGGTGACATCTATGTGTTGCTTAGTTTCAATATTTTAAGAGGATACTTTCAAATGTAGTCTGTAAAGGTAAAGCAGGACTAAGAAAAGCAAAGTTGTGATAATGTCTGGGCTTCACAACTGTCTTCAGTACAGTATGGTCATGGTGATATTAGGGTTAAATCATAATGTCAGTGTTTAGCTGTAAAACAGTAGGCAAAATAAGGCACAGTAAAATATCAGTGAGGCTACTTTGGGAAATCATTGCCGATGTCATGAAGTGAAACGGGTGATTCTGTTTGTATTCAATTATTTTTATGTGACCAGTAGAACAAAGTATTTAAACACGGCTCTACACTCTGTATAGCATTGTTGTATTGTTTTATCTTACACAAATAAGGAAATGGCTCAACACCGTTTGAAATTGTCCACTATTTTTTCACATGTGAAATACTTTGCCGTATCTTTTAAGTCTTAAATTAGGTTCTTATCTTGATAAAGCGGAAATTTATTGCTATTAAACGTTGTCAACAAACAGTTGGTTGTTAAGATCCTCATCGCATCTTCCTATGCACTGTCTGGTGTTAATTGTGACGTCTTGGTTTGAACTTGTTAAAAAAAATTTCAATTTAGGTAATAAGATCGAAAATAAGTCGTTTTCGTAGATTTAAAAAGATAATTCAATTTACAAATCCAACTAGAGTACTTGGTGCCAATAAATTATTGTTAAAAGACTTGTAGAAAACTGGCTGTTATTTCTTGCACATGTCTAGTTTCTACTGTGGACCGTCTGACTTTTGCAAACATTTTACTGCCCTCTGGTGTTATGTTAGTACGGAAAGTGCCAAAAGCATTACTATTGGACTTGTTGAGACGTTTGTCACTACTACTGTGTTAATGGGTGTTAGTAACCAGCTGCACTCCTTCATGACTACTGATAACAAAATTTGTCTGTGGAAATGTGTGCCGAAAATATGGGATGAGGAACAGTTTATGGGAAAAATACTGTTGATCCTGGTATTGCTCCAGTTTCAAAGCTTGTCAGATTTATTGCAACACCCCTCTGGACACCTGAAAGCATACAAATGTGCTAAAATCTGCCGCTGTGTCTCTAGAAGGTCCTTAGTGAAAGCCAGGTCTTGTCTTAGTTAAAGTATCATTCTGGACAGTGTTCAAAGCCTGGTCTTGTTATAGTTAAGGTATACATCCTTCTGGACAGTGTTCAAAGCCTGGTCTTGTTATAGTTAAGGTATACATCCTTCTGGACGGTGTTCAAAGCCTGGTCTTGTTATAGTTAAGGTATACATCCTTCTGGACAGTGTTCAAAGCCTGGTCTTGTTATAGTTAAGGTATACATCCTTCTGGACAGTGTTCAAAGCCTGGCCTTGTTATAGTTAAGGTATACATCCTTCTGGACAGTGTTCAAAGCCTGGTCTTGTTATAGTTAAGGTATACATCCTTCTGGACAGTGTTCAGTCGTTGTGATGACAATGGATTGCTTTCACCAACTTTTCTGCTTTACTCCATATTTCCCATCACAAGTATTGTAAGTTTACCTTGACCTGACTGTGTATGTGAAGCGTGTAGATTACTGTACATAGTGTCCTGAGTTGTCTGTTGCAGAGCCATGTTTTCCCCTCACTTGGAATCTACACTGTCAATGTGAATGTTTCTAACACACTTGGCTGGCTTGAGTCATCCATGCTAATAGTAAGTACCTTGGTGGAAGTATAAACTGGTACATGAAGAGTTGGCCTACTGGGAGTTAAGGGAGTATAAAGTGGTTTGTGAAGGTTGGTTTACTGGGAGTTAAGGGAGTATAAAGTGGTTTGTGAAGGTTGGTTTACTGGGAGTTAAGGGAGTATAAAGTGGTTTGTGAAGGTTGGTTTACTGGGAGTTAAGGGAGTATAAAGTGGTTTGTGAAGGTTGGTTTACTGGGAGTTAAGTGAGTATTAAGTGGTTTGTGAAGGTTGGTTTACTGGGAGTTAAGGGAGTATAAAGCAGTATTTGAAGGTTGGTTTACCTGAAGTTAAGCTCAAAATAATTTGTATTTTACATTCTGTTGTTTCATTGGCCATAGAGTGAAGTCACTAAAACTTTCAATAGTAAAAGAAAGTCTTCAAGGGCCTGAGAATGTTGTTTGTGTTTTCAGGCAGTGATGAGTGACACCATTTCAAGCTTCAATGTACAGCTGACCAGTCCACTAGTTAACAAGAGGCTGGAAGTGGCTCAATTTGCCATCACAATGGTGACAGCCTCGAGACAGGATTCGTACCTTGTGGTTAACTTTGGCGATGGCGACGTGAACCAGTTCTCGATTCTTACAGAGGAGGGACGCTTGCTAAGTGGGGGCAATCGTGCCAACGACTCTCTGTTTTTGATGTCCAGTTATGGCGCGGGCTGTACGCTTCACCTACAGTTGGAGCATGAATACAGTTATGAAGGGCAGTATGTTCCCTTGTTCCATGTGTTCAACAATGCCAGCAAGCTACACACGCAGTTGAACAAATCATTGGTCGTGTTGCAAGAACTAGAAGGAGTGTCTATTGTTCTCAGCAATTTTTTGGTACACAATAAACAGTATAACATCACAGCATTTGTCGCTGTTCCTTCAGTTAATATGACATTTGATTGGTCCGTGCAGAATGCTGCGGGGACCTACAATGTATCTACTCACAATTTTTATTTGCCTTACAACTTCACTTTCCTTGGACAACATTCTATCTTTGTGTCTGTCTGGAATCTGTTTGGTGCTGCCACAGCGCTTTCATTAGTGGAGACACTGACCCCTGTTGAGGGCCTGTGGATGTCCACGTCAGCACAACGCTATGTTCCCTCAGGTACAACCATTCAGGCGATGTGCGGTGTGGCACAAGGGACGCGTGTGAGCTACCGTTGGTTTGTGAACCAACGCTCCTTGCCTGGCATTGTTTATGACGATGAGAAGAGACTGGCTAACTTCACTTTGATGGCTGGTGTGTACAATATCACTGTGGAGGCACGTAATAGCCTGTCTGGCACCAACACATCTCTGCCTGGTGGGATCATTGTTCAGGATTTAGTGAGCCACCTGGTGGTCAGTTCTGACCCTCACGTCGTCCTCGGTCATACCGTCACCTTGTACATGACCTCTTTGCATGGCACTGATATTTACTACTGGCTGGATGCCGGCGATGATCACATCTGGGTGTCTGGACCACATAGTGCTCATGAACCAGTGTCTGTCAATCATACATTTACCACAGCTGGGTTGCATACTGTCAAGGTTCATGCGTTCAATAATGTTAGCACCATCTCGCGTGTTCATTATATCCATACGGAGGAGCTGGTGGATGGCCTCACATTACAAAGTTTAGCTAGTGTAGTTGTTGGAGATACAGTGCAGTTGGCTGTGTTGTCCGCAGGTAAGGGATTACATTAGTCTCTGAAGTCATGTAGAATCTCATTGACAGCCTTTAAGTTTTTATGCAAACCATGCCTGGTCTAAAAGATGAGTTCGGTACATGTCTGTCTAGGCCTCAGTGACATGGAAATAATTGTTGTATCTTTGAATGACTAATGATGTAGCATTAAATGTTAGTGATTTTGTGTAATTGAAATGAAACCCAGCGTATGTCTAACCCGGGATATAGACTGGTGCTCACTGGTTCTAGTTTAAGTGAAACTTGAAACTGTGATTTACAAGGTCCAAAACTGAATTAAAATTAAAATCATGAATGAAAATAAGTGAACTGATGCTTGTCATACCCTCAGAAGTAAGCAGTCTTGTAAATTGTTTTTACCTTGTATCGCTTGTAAAGAGATTTTTAATTCTAAAATGACTCTAGTTGAGTGTAACCACAAACAGTTAATGTTTACATCACATGTGAATGTAAGATTTAAGTAGCATGGCGTTTAAAATGTTTTCCATCTTATGTTAAACAGCGTGTTTAGAAGTGTCTTATCTGTTTCTAGACATGTTGTGTAACCGTAGTGATGTGCTATATACTTGGGGTGCTCAGTGCTCTGTGTCTGCTCTTCCATTCTGTAACATGGTATTCACCCAACCTGGTGTCTACACCATCAATGTCACCGTGTCCAATATTGGTGAGTAGAGTGGTGGCGATTGGCGAGATTAACCACCGACTAGTCAGGAATTGATTTTGATTTTTGTTTTTCAGTTGGTTTTGTCCAAGTGCGTATTTGACAGCTGGACATTGTCTTAATGATCATAGAATATTGCTCCTTGTTTTGTAGAGTAGGGTGTTATAACCCATATTATAGTTTGTAGGTTGGTTTGTTGGTTCATATATGATGTCACATTTCTGAGTGCCATTTAACCACGTGGACCTCGCTTTCCCGATACCTTCTCATTTGTCTTAAGATGTTCATTGGTTTATCACAAAACTCCGAAGCTTGAACATGTGTTTAACTGTGCATTGTATCATCTCAACTGTTGTCAATTTTGCCACTGCAAATAGTCAAAGATTGTGAATTACAAATGGTCAAAGACTGAATTACAAATGGTCAAAGACTATGAATTACAAATGGTCAAAGATTGTGAATTGCAAATGATCAAGGATTGTGAATTACAAATGGTCAAAGATTGTGAATTACAAAAGAAATATCTATCATTTTCAATGTAGCTGTAAATGTCCTTTTGGTTTTCCAGTGAGTCAGCTGACATTACATCATTCTGTGACAGTGTTTGCCATGTCTTCCACTCCTCGCCTGACGGCTGCATCTCATATTGTTGAAGTTGGTCAGTCAGTTTTGCTTACAGTCAAGGTAAGTCAACCTGGACAGTGGGAGAATTGTACCACGTTTGATTGTAACTATTAGTTGTACGCAGTCATCAATACATTTTGGTTTACATTGGCTTTATTGGTGGTTCATTCTTATGGCCCTTGTTTGGTAGTGAGTTAATATGCCAAGTCTATGTTGGAAGTGTGGCTGATGATGAGTAGCTCGGACTATATAGACATTTCACCAAACTGATGATGGTGATCATTAGTAGCTCAGACTATATAGACATTTCACCAAACTGATGATGGTGATCATTAGTAGCTCAGACTATATAGACATTTCACCAAACTGATGATGGTGATCATTAGTAGCTCAGACTATATAGACATTTCACCAAACTGATGATGGTGATCATGGGTAGCTCAGACCATGGAGTCATTTCATCAAACTGTCAAAGTAATTTTTTCATTCTAATTATCCGCCCCGTTAAGATGATGTCCTTCTGTCAAACCACATGATCTAAATGGAGACTTACTACTTGTAGAACTTCCAGTCAGGTGTCACCTCTGTCGTCCACTACGGTGACGGCATGACAGAGAGCGTGGGTGCTGACCAATCACAGATCATCCACACATACCTAATGCCTGGTGTGTACATGGTCAGACTTGGACACCTGCTTGCTGTTGTCGCAGTATTGGAAAAGGTCACGGAGGTCGCAATTGATGGTCCCTCTATACTGCCTCTATACAAGTACGTATAGACAGGAACGTTATTTGGGTTTTTAAAGCAAAGAAACTATTATTATATCAGCTTTTGTTCACATCTCGCTTGATTGTTGTCTGCTGATCATGTGTTATGGAATGAGGATCATACTGGTATCGAGCCAGGCTGCTAAAAAAAATGTTAAGTTAATTCAGTCTTCCATCCCAATATATGTTTCTGAATGGTATAATGATTTGCATGTTATTTCTTGACTTGATCTTGTGTGTTGTGGAATCAGTTCTTAGAACAATGTTATTGCTGTGCTGATTGTATGACATAGTATGAGGAACACATTGTCATCAATCCAATGTCTACACCTGCTTCCACCTTACTTCCAGCCCTCCCCTTACCACCAAGTGGACTGTTCTTGCATCTTCAGGCTCTCAGCTTGTATTCTCGTGGACTTGTCCGGACCAGCTAACTGTGATGTCCAGGACACCACTAGCCCTGCTCAAGTGGACTAAGGCTGGAACCAGCAACATAACATTGACCGTTAGTAATGAGATCAGTTCATCAGACATTCTGAAGGAGGTCTTTGCACAACACCCCATAATTGCCGCATCTCTCGTCACGCCCCCTGTTGTCAATGGCAGCGCCTCCGAGTTGAGGTTCAGGGTTGAAGGCGGCGCCAACTTCACATTAGAGGTTGCCAGTAGTGATGGTGCCTCGTTGCGTGTTGCGCATAATGAACTGACGGAGTTGGAGAACCAGCGCCAGAGTTTCAGTCACAGCATCATGCCAATCTTCAGGTTCAAGTTCAATCATGTGTTCCCTGCGATAGGTGAATACGAGGTCAAGGTCAACATCTCCAATCAGGTCTCCTGGGTGGTGGTGAATGGTGTCGCTAGTGTTGACGAGCCGATCACTGGGGTAGTTCTGACTGCCAGAAGAGTCGTCCCCTTTAACAGTGGGCCAGTGGTTGCCACAGTGAATGTTGCGTCGGGCAACGGCTTGTCCTTTTGGTGGAACTTAAGGTCATACAGAATCCGTGTTCAGTCGTGAGTACTTTTCTGTTGTTAAAGCAGTTAACCTCAAGCAAGAGCCTGGCCATTAATAGGTTGGGTGTGGTACTTAGCATGACCATTCATAGGTTGGGTGTGGTACTTAGCATGACCATTCAGTAATGTTTGTATGAACATTATATTTGTTAGTGCTACACTGTTTCATAGTTTAATGCCCTTTGAAGCACTAGTTCCAATGTCAATTTGAAACTGAAATATATCGGCTGTGATGGAGTATCTGATTGCACAAACCATCGTTAAACTTCATGTGGTATCTTGGACATCTGTGCAAAATTTTGAACCTACTTTGCCTTATTAAGAAACCCTGAAGGAAGTTACTCCCTATCAGTAAGCTGATGTGTGGAAAATATTGTTCAACTCTAACCAACACTGGTCACCTATATAAACAGCAGAATGTTCAACTCTAACCAACACTGGTTACCTATATAAACAGCAGAATGTTCAAGCAATCAAATTACTTTCAGTTAACACTAAAAACAAAGAAAAGGGTGTGTGTTATCTGTATAAAACGGTGATGTTCTCTGTTTCTTCAGCACTACCAACTCTAGTCAAGCTGTGTTCGTGTTCCCTGCCACAGCATCCGAATATACCATAAAGGTAGATGTGGTCAACGCGCTCTACACTAAGCCTGTGACTGCCTCTATCCAGGTACTTGTTGTCCAACCCATGGCTGACTTGACCCTGGTCTGGGACGACGCCTACGAGCTGCAGCTACTGGGTGGACAGTGGAGCACCAGAAATATAGTTTTGACCGCTAAGTGAGTTAGTTATTGGTTTAATTAGGTAGCGCTGTGTGGTCTAGTTTATGTGTTGTGTGAATGATGTTATGTGAAAGGTGAAAGTCATGTTATGTGAAAGGTGAAAGTCATGTTATGTGAAAGGTGAAAGTCATTTTATGTGAAAGGTGAAAGTCATGTTATGTGAAAGGTGAAAGTCATGTTATGTGAAAGGTGAAAGTCATGTTATGTGAAAGGTGAAAGTCATGTTATGTGAAAGGTGAAAGTCATAGCATGTTGAAGGCAGAGGACCTGCTATGTAAAAGGCGAAGGACGTGTTACGGTGAAGGTTGTGTTATGTGAAAGGTGAAGGGTGTGTTATTGGAAAGATGTATCACATGTGAAAGACGTTTTAAAATGGCTTTGATTGACTTGTGTGATTATGAGAATGGAGTGTTGTTCTGGTTTGTTTTACAGTTGTTATTTATTTGTTTTTGTGAATCTTTATCAAGATGACAAAAAATGAATGTAGTAAAATAGTAATTGTCGTGGCAGCAGTGCACAACTGGGGGACAAGTGTCCTATTGATGCATTATGTGTAAATACCTTAGAATGATTAATGGGGCTGGAGTATTTTGGGATGCCGCTATTAGCAACGTACCGACGTAATGTTTTGTGCAGACCCCTTGTCGATACAGACCAGTGGTCTGAGACTACTGATAATTTTTACTTTAGATGACTTATTTGCATCAACATTTATAGAAAGTTATAAAAGCGTACAACGACGGTTACTTCCCTCCCTTCAGCTTGTGTTTTTAATGATTTTGAAATTGTTGACAATTTTGGAAAACTGCATAAGACGGATCTGACCACTTTTGGCCATCTTGTCAGTGATTGACAGCGTCACTTTAGTCCATCTTGTCAGTGACTGACAGTGTCTATTTCCTGTTCTTGACAGGGTGGAGTATGGCAGTAATGTACAGTTCACCTTTGACTATGGCAATGGGGCCACACAGCAGGTGAAGGGTTTGATGAAGGATTTCTTTTCGTCTGAAGTCACCGGGGATGGTACTCCTGCATTTACCAGCGGTGAGTTTAATGTATAATGTGTGGGGGCATATGCTACGACAGTTCAAATTGAATTTTGTTTCTTTTTGACGTGAATGTTGCTAATGCAAAAGTTTTCTAGGACCTGCATCTCAATTCTAAAAGGAGAATGTGTTATTTGTAATAAAATGATAATCTTGTGGAATTAGTAAATTCATAGGGATAGTAGTTAAATGCTAAAAGACACAGTTAAGTACCTTTTGAAAGAAAGCATAGGAAGCGTGTTGTTTATTTCTGTGCTTTTAACTGTTTTTGTATTCACAGTTAACACTTGTCAATATGTGTTTGTAAATCTGTTATGTTAACCTGTCAACTTAAAAGCAAATGCTCCTTTTTGTGAAAGCTTAATCTCGTTTGCTGACTCATGTTTTATTGATATTTGTTAGAGGGCGTGTATACCATTAAAGTGACTGCCACTAACCCTCTTGGTAATCTGACGGCGTCCAAGACCATTCAGTTGCTGAAGAAGCCTGTTGGTTTGACCATTTCCAGTAGCCCATCTGGTGGTCAACACTATGGCAAGCCTATTTCCTTCACAGCACGTGTACAGCACGGCACCAATGTCGTGTATTGGTGGCAGTTTGGCGATGGCAGCCAATCTGTAGGTGCAGGTATGTCACTTGTCTTGTCTTGTTGCATCTGGTTAGTTTGTAGCCACCTTTCTGTTAGAAATAAGACAAACTGTTACTATTATGGGATGGGCTAGATTAAACCAAGACCTTTAAGTTAGTTAGGCAAACCATGTTTTACTTGTCATGTCGCACGTGTTTAATAGTCATGCATATTTTTATTACATTGCTCAGGGCCAACTGTCAATCACACGTTCTTCGAGGTGGGCAGGTACGCTGTCACGTGCACTGCCAGCAACTTGCTTGACAACAGTCAAGTCCGTGAGACGCTCACAACTGCCATCGTACAGGAACTGCAAAGTAAGTCATGACTGGACCCCAAGTGCAATCTCTAAATTTACACTCCTGTTGAATGTGATACTTTCTGCTCTCTTAAAGTACTGCCTTGAGATATGTGTCTTTGATTCTATGCTGTAGTGCATTTTGGTTTATGTAGATAGATATAAATTGTTACATGGTGAGACTGTTTCTCCTCATATATAGAGATTTGTAGGACTAATTATAAGAGTGATAAATCTTTCAAATGTTACGAGTTTAGACCTAGATAAGGGAAATGATGACTCAGAAATTGAAATTATCTGTTTATTCTATTAATTGAGTAATAAACTCTACAGAACCCTCAGTCACTAGAGTGTCTTCTGTAGAATTTCGCTAGTTGAGGTTTGAAGCACGCTTCAGTCAAACCACAATTGTTTTCTAGTACGCAATAGATAACTGTTGGTTATCTCACACTTAGTCATCTGTAGTTTCATGTTGATTCTGTTGGAGAAATATGCAGTTGAAATTTTCACTTGATCATCCTCATTTTCAGGCTCCAAAACTTGAAATTGTAGCTTGACTCTAAATACAAGCAGAAATAATACCACTTGTGCTCAAACTAAGGTAGAAGAGAAAATATTGAGACTGCAACATTGCAGTTGGACTTCAGGTGTTTGGATTTCAGGCATAAGACTTAGTAGCTGAGGAGATAGTGTGTGACTGACCTGTGTGACTTCTAAAAGCTATTACCAAGTACTCTGTCATTATGATGTTGTTATAGCTAATGAAAAGGAACTAAGTAATTAATATATAGAATTATTACAATGGACATTATCGACTTTACAGCTAATAATGCATTTTCGGGTTAATTGTCAGATGGATAGACTTTGTGAAGGTAGCTTTTACCAGAGCTATAAGACAACAAAATTTGTATTTTATTAGTTTATTACAAATCGCCAGTTCTCGTCATTGCCTGCCAGTCATTCACTCAAGTCAAGACTGCTGACTTTACCTGTCAAATATACTTAAAATATTCTGTCATTTATTGAGAGGTGCTCAACTTGGCCAAAAAGTGTTGTACTAGGACAGCGGGAAATGCACGTACCATTCTGTGCAGAGGATGATCTCTGAAAATCACTTTTCTTGCCAATAATGTCTCTTTAAATGTTCGTTTCCTCTCACCTCTTGAAGTGCCCAGGTTGATAGATAAGTTCTAGAAACAGCACAACTGATACTGGCCGGAGCCTTGCTCATTTTGAAACCTGCGCCTTACTGTTCAAAGAAAAAAACCATTACTTTTAGCGAATTTCTTTTTTCAAAAGGTTCACAGACCTACTTACGTCCGTATTCTTTTATCTTTTTTATCCTTTCTTACTTTGCTAAGTGTGTGGACGTAGCAGCTTCAGCTAGTCACTTTCCCTGTATGGTACACATGTCCATCATCTTACAGGTGTGACAATAACTGCTAATGGAACACTGCACGAGACTGATGCTGTGGTCCAATTCACTGCTGTCTACGAGCCTAACGTTACTGGTATTGTGACCGAGTACCTGTGGGACTATGGCATGGAGAATACATTCCCACCAAAGTCGATTCCGACGACCAGTTATATATACACCAATCCCAAGTCACCGTGAGTTGACACTAATATGTTTTAAGTCGGGTTGTTTGTGTAACCGATTGCGAGATGAAAACGTGAGTTGTATATGTCTGTTGATCGCACCGTTGACTCTTGAATTTAGTCATGCTTCGACGTTTCTCTTATTTTGATTACAATCATTGATACAGTGTTGTTTTTTGTGCAGATATTACGTTCGGGTTACAGCCTCCAATCCTGTGAGTGAAGTCACATCACAGCTTCTAGAAATCCACGTGATTCAACCTGTTGGAGTGGTGACAATTACCGTGGGTGCTAACAACGTGGTCAATAGTTCACTCATGTTCACGGCCAGCCACTACCTTGGTTCAGATATGACGTACGATTGGTCGTTTGGTGATGGACAGAAGATGACAACACTCACTCTTGACACTCAGCATAGGTACAGCAGGTAAGGAGGCTGTGTGTACAGTACATTACTGGTAAAGCCTAGTTTAACACTGAGCAACTAAAAATTCAAGGAGTGCATAAAGCCCATTACATGTGAGACATGAGCATTCAAAACAGAAAATGTTGAAAATCCGAATTCAGCCAGGCACGATCAACAGGCGGATATGGTAACTGAATGTTTGTTGTTTTGGAAGTGTAAGTGAATGTGACTGATGGGTAAAAGTGTAATGTTCCTCAAAGTGTAATGTTCCTCAAAATGTAATGTTCCTCAAAGTGTAATGTTCCTCAAAGTGTAATTTTCCTCAAAGTGTAATGTTCCTCAAAGTGTAATGTTCCTCAAAGTGTAATGTTCCTCAAAGTGTAATGTTCCTCAAAGTGTAATGTTCCTCAGAGTGTAATGTTCCTCAGAGTGTAATGTTCCTCAGAGTGTAATGTTCCTCAGAGTGTAATGTTCCTCAGAGTGTAATGTTCCTCAGAGTGTAATGTTCCTCAGAGTGTAATGTTCCTCAGAGTGTAATGTTCCTCTGAGTGTATGTTTCTCAGAGGTCGTGGCTGTTAAGTCAAGCTGACATTACTATCCAGCTGTTAGTATTACTTGGTTGCTCTGGTCTGCTCTAATTAATGTTGCTCTGTTCCAGCCCTGGGGAATACATTCTGCAACTGGTGGCTCATAACTTGGTCAGTAACTTCACCGTTACACAGAACGTGTTTGTGGTGGAACGACCTTGTCAACCAGCACGTATCAAGATACTTGGTAGTCAGCGACAGACTCACAAGGTAAGCACCCATTACTGGAAGGCACAGATGGTCTTTTTAGCTGTTGAACTAATCTACTACATTAATGAGCGTTTGACATATTTACCATGACCTACTTATTGTGGTATTGATAATAAATTTGTAAATGTCAAAATACAATTTCTGTTTTATGGGCCATTACCATGTGACCTACATTCATTTTAACACAGCAGTTCACATCCTGTATAACTCAACAACATTCTCTGGCTAGGTTACTGTGCAGACTAGGAGGATGATTGGTGTAATGTTTGCCCCAAGACATATGTTGATGTGCTGGCTAGTTTATACTCTTGTCTATTAATGGCTTGCTAACTTAATGATCTTCTGCTACTAGACACTCCTTTACGTTGTTAATGTTTCACTAACCTCATACTGTGACCTCTAGTGATACCGGTAGTATGTCTGATACTGATACTGTGACCTCTAGTGATATTGGTGCTTTTGCTGTTATGGATAATTGTACTAATATGGAGACTTCTACCAAGACTGGTTCTTTTAGGGTTGCTGATATTGATACTGAGTCGTGTTCAGAAGTTATATCACATATGTTGAATGTTCAGGTGCTGTACTCAGAGGTGATACGTGTGGAGGCAAGCCTGGACATTGACTGTCAACTGACCAGTGTGGCTACCTCACGGTGGACCATCCGTCATGCCAACGGCACCGGGGTCAACTACCCGGCCATCACTAACCAAGTCTTGTACATGCCTGCCAGGTCACTACCTTATGGTGATTACATCCTGCAGATTGAGGTAAACATCTGTGTCCCTTTATCATACCAGTCTGGAGCTCCAAAGCAGTTATTATAACTGATTTAAGATCCTAATGGGATACCACACTCTTGTTATACAGAGTATCAGGGAGTCTACACTATTTGATGACCTCTTATGTCCTATGTTGCAATCACTAATGTTGTTGTAGGTCAAGATGAATGGTACCATAGTTTACTCAAGAGCTGAAATCAGCCTGACTGTTCAACCTTCCAATATCATCAGCATTATCAGTGGAGGTATCGAACGTGAGGTTGGACGTAACGACACATTGACACTTAACGGTTCCTTGTCCAATGATCCAGATATGACGGGAATGGCACTCAGGTATTTGTTTTTTTTTCTTCTTTTCTATTTTTGCCAGTCTGGTTGAGTGGACATGAAAATTTATCTTTTTGTGTATAAAGTGTCACATACACAAGGGGTTATGGGAAATTGACCAGCAGATGAGAAGGAAGACCGACAGAACATGTTACATGGTCAACCAGCAGGTGGTGGGAGGGGGATATCTCATAAATCTCCACTCTGCGATGTGCGCACTTCAGTTTCTTGTTCATCCATATAAAGGTCAATGGGTAGTTCACAAGCTGTTTCTGGCTATATGACTAGAACTGTGGTCGCAATGGAGGTCATGGGTGTATTTTGCTTATTAAACGACTTCATTTTTATTCTATCTTACCTTCAACTCGGTGATTTCAAAGTTCCCATTTAGTGCTCAATATGATTGTAGGTGGTGCCAACTATCAAGCTTTTGATTTTGTGTGTGTGCTTTGAAGAGTTACTGTTTGACACACATTCATGTGACTACTAAACATTTAAATAATGGATTATGTTGTATTCACTGTAAAAGGAAAGACTGCCTGAAAATGTCAAATATTGATGATTAGCATAAAGATATTTACATGAACACAGCTATATCAGTTGTATGATTAGTTGGACAGATTCAGCTGTCACCATACAAACAGTTTATTTGCACAGTTGCTTTAAACATAGTCTGGCTTGTAACCTGGGCTGTGTATTATAAGACTGGTTATGCTAGACCACACAAGTCTGTGTGTGATCACCATGCATATGACCTTGTATTATAAGACTGGTTATGCTAGACCACACAAGTCTGTGTGTGATCACCATGCATATGACCTTGTATTATAAGACTGGTTATGCTAGACCACACAAGTCTGTGTGTGATCACCATGCATATGACCTTGTATTATAAGAGTGGTTATGCTAGACCACACAAGTCTGTGTGTGATCACCATGCATATGACCTTTCCAGCCTTTAGTCACAAGTATTGTGGAACAGTCCTTTGTTCAATGTATTGCGCATTACTGTGGTTACGTCATCGCACACTGTACGTGCACTCCAGGTACAACTGGTCATGCAGTCGACTGGGATCAACGGAGTCCTGCTTTATCCACAACACTTCGGACATCCACCTGACTAACAACCTCACCATCACCTTCCCAGCCCGCCTCCTGAAGCCTGTCGGTCAGTTTGTGTTCAACTTGACCACCATCTGTGGTGAGCGATCATCGTGGTCAACTCAGGTCATCACTGTGTTGGGTGAGGAGTCCCGGCTCAAGTAAGTAACCATGCCTTTTTTGGTCCCAGACATCATCAAAATGGTGAATAATAAATGTGTGAAAAGTGACGATTAAGACTGTCAACGGCAACACAACATGTATAATATGTGTGAGTTTGGCAAAGTTGTGAACAGAGAAATGTTTATTCAAGGAGGCATGAGAAAGAATAGACTCTATGGAATGTGAAGTGTAAGTACGCTCCCGTCTCTCCATTTGTGCTGTTGGACACCAGCAGGTTGTCTGCTTAGTTGACTCTCTGGGTAGTGGTCGTGAAAATAAGTTCATCTGAATGAATTAGTGGGCTGTTGCTATGATAAAGGTGCTATGTCACTTGACTGCTTACATTGATACAAGTGTCTTTGTGTTACAATACCTCTCTTCCTCCTTCTCTTTTGATAGGCTAAGTGTGCAGTGTGTCGACTGCTCTGATGGTGTGATTAACTCAGATAAGCGCCTACGTCTTCATTCTGTCTGCCCTGACTGTAGCCCGTACACAATCTATGATTGGCAGGTTAACATCATACCCAGTTCCTCTGACATTGTTATAGCACGTGAGTTGTTTAACTTTTGGAAAGAAGCAGTTGCTTGCCTTAAGTCCAAATGTGATTTTCTTTGGACTGTCTTAAAATGATTTGTGTGATTTATTCTTAGAGATAATTTCATGTGATAAAAGATTTATTATAACCAATATTAGTGAGCATGATATTTTTTCTCGTTGTAACTTCATGTTTGGAGTAACTTGTGAAGAGGTGGCAGTATTGTAAAGTGAATGTGTTTCTGTCTGAACAGGTGCCAATGACTACATGAAGTGTGTTGAACCAGATGGCTCAACATGGCTGAGCTTAAACTACACCAATGACCCGTGGGAACTGAACACCACCACTACAGCAGGCACGCAGGTATCCCTGGCAACCACCACCATCTCCACGACAACCACTACAGCGCATCCTATGTCTGGATTTGTTGAATCTCCTGGTAGGTCTGATGATTCAGTACATGGGTCAGTGAGCTGTGTGTACAGAGATCATTGAACTATCATTGCCTGTCTCTGTGTTGTGGAGTTACTGTATTATCCCACAACTTACATTCAGTCTTGTGGAGTTACTGTATTGTCCCACAACTTACACTCTGTGTTGTGGAGTTACTGTATTATCCCACAACTTGCACCCAGTCTTGTGGAGTTACTGTATTATCCCGCAACTTGCACCCAGTCATATCAGTAGTTGTGAAAAATATGACACTTATGTCCGTGCGGTTCTTTTTACAGTTCAGGTTGAGATGCTTCATTTGGGTTCAGGGGCACATTAGAGTTCCTAAACAGGTCCACTGAGTGACACACGTAACAAAGCTGCTGAGAGTTGCCTAATGTTGATAAAATATTTCAGATTTTCCCTGTTACAATATCAAGCAGTCCTGGAAAAATCATTGTGCATGTAATTTCTAGATCACCAGCCTCGCCGCTATGTCGGTATTTAGCCGTGACTTTCACGTGCTTCAAAAAGAATGCACCAGTTTTGCTGATCTCTCTAGGAATGTGTCCCTTTATGGTACGCAGCATACTTGTCAATGGGATTGAATGTTTTATGTAATGTTTCCAATTATTCATCCTTAACAGAATTCCAAATTTCTTTGTACAAGTGAAAACCATGAATTGAAGACTGGTACTCAAGCGTGTCATTCAGCAGATGACTTTCTCATGAACAAAGAAATCTGGTGTTAAAAGCACGTGGCCAGGAAGCGCGCGCTATATTCTTGTCATCGTTGACATTAGTCTATGGGAACTATTTATTCATGAAACCACAGGTAGCATAGCATCGCCAAGAAATAAATATTGGCACTAATTTCCAAAAGTATCTGATATAAAAAACTTTTGTGTTATTTTTAAGGAATTTTTTTATTAATCACCTTAATATTAATTTACTCATAATTGTTGTTTTTTAAAGTCAAATGTCTGATAAAATTCCCCACTTATAAGTGAACACCTCCTCACCCTTACACTAAAGCGACTGACACACACTGTTTCAACCATGGTTTTCTTGCCCCTTTTCCAGTAAAATTCGCATCATGGAAAGTTAAACCTCTCCTAACAAGAAAACTACATTCGTATGTTTAAGCTTCAAAGTTGTTGAATTTGCGAAACTTAACAGTAGTAGTCAGGCGGCAAAGACGTTCAACATCGATAGAAAAAGAGTTTGGGAATGGCAAACTGTTGAGGTTGAGCTGAAATCACCAGCACAAATGGCACATGTGAGGCGAAAGCACAAAATGGTGGTTGTAAAGGAAAAGTGAAATTCTCTGATATTGAGGAAGATCTTTTGCGATGGTTAAGTGCTTGGTGAGAGCAGGGTGTACACGTCATGGGACATTATTATATATCGGCCCTACCGAGACAATTCTCGCACGTTTTAATTTTAGGCGAGACTAGCAAGTGCTAAATAAGAAACACGTTCTGCTTTACAGCTTTTGTTAATTTCTGTAGGTACATTGCACACCTAGATCATCACATTGCATTTTCCCTGGCAAATGTGACATTTTTTCTTGTATACGGCTGTATCTCCTAAGTCCCTTGTAAGATGTTTTTGATATTTTGGAATTGTATTCCTATTAACTTGACAGCAGATGGACGGATTCTACTACTATTTCTGTATTGGTTTCTAATTGCAGTTTGTTTTTTTACGTTTGCTTTATATCTTTGGAGTTCTTTGTGGATTTTGAAATTTGGCCGTTTTGAGACACAATGACACCTTCCCATTTTTCCATGCGTTCAACGTGTTTTGAGCCATCTAATGGCCATTTTTACGATGCAAAATAAACACCCCTAGAAGCACACCATTTGCGGTGCAGTTATGGTTGCATTTCAACACTCCACCTTTCTCTTGTTGCCTGTCAACAATTGTGAGTCAGTGACGCATCGGCAAGTTTACGCCCTGGGATTTCAGCACAGTTTTCTGCAGTGATCGTAATTTAACAAAGAAGTTTGATCACAATGCACCACAAGTTTGTAGAAAGTCTGCCATAGGTTACAGATACGTCACAGAGCGTAAATTTGATGTATCCTAGCTTCTGACTTCTCCTGTTTTGGAAACCAGGTTTCATCCGTCTTAGGTTATTATAAACTCCACCCTGGGCACTTATTAGGGTGTTTACAGTAGGTTATAGAGAGTCTGCTCAACTGGTAATTTGTGGTGTGGAAATAGTAGTGTCTATGGTTGTACTTTAGTGGGATGATGTTTTATTCAGACTCTATTTCTTATTTCAGTCAACTCGGGAAGGAAGCGGGATTCTGATTCCTTATTCAACTACAACTTCAGTGAAAACAGTATGTATTCTAAGTGTTAGGTTGTTCGTAACTGTCTTTACTCTTCTGTTGTTCATAGTGACTTTGCACAAATTTATGTTGACAAGAAATAATTTCGAGGCTAGTTCATGACCTATCAATTGGAACATGAATGCAGCAATGTGTTCAAATAACATTTATTTTGAGGTCCAACTACCGTAATGAATAAAAGTTTGGGCTTGGGTTGTCTGAGAAATGTTAATTACATTTCTGGAAACAAAATGTACAACTTTTGATGTTGCTTCTGTCGTAGTCTTCACTTAGATTGCATCCTTAGATGTTTCTGGTTGTACTTTGACTTAAACAGTTAGGTGACTTGAGGGTTATAGTTATCATCCTAATCACAAAGTGTTTGGTGTTTTGTCAATGTGACAGTCAAAAATATATATTTATCTGTTTGATTAGTAGTTGTAGTTGCATGCATTTCTTTCTGGAATGAATTCAGAAGTATGTCAAGTGCAGTTGATACATTGAGTCTGTCATTTGAGTTTTTTGTCGTATTGAGGTGACAGTCATGCTGTTATTGGAAGTGTTGTCAGAATGTTTGTGATTTATAAAAGTCACCTGATCCGCTGGAATGTAATTCAGTGGACAGTAATTCAGTGGACAGTAATTCAGTGGACAGTATTGGGGCAAGCATTGCCCAGTATGTGAGCAAGGCATTAGCTTCTATGGTACTTTGATCAAAAAGCGTCTGATTACGACGTTGCCTGACAATTTCAGGTGAGATCAAGGAAGGAGGTGGTGGTGGGCGTGGCCAGGGTAGTGGCCAAAATCAGGGACAGGGCAACACTGGCTCAGTGACAACTCCACCTCCCAACGGTGGCCCTGTGGACCCGGCAGTGGATGGAAATCATCAGGGGGGTTTTGACGAGCACATCCTGACGGAAACTCGTTACCGGATCATCATTCGAGCGGACCAGACGGGCACAGGACTGAAGAACAAGTCCCTGGTGTTGAAACCTGGCGTATTGAGTCAAGGGCGCCGTTATCTGGTCCAATTTACTGCTTCAGAGCCTGGTGAGTAGATTGGCCATGGGTGGAGTTATGGTGGGGCTGATAGATAGTGCAGGGCCATNGGGCGGGGTTATGGTGAGGCTGATAAGTAGTGCAGGGCCATGTGAGTGGGGTGGGGTGGCCATGGGCGGGGTTATGGTGAGGCTGATAAGTAGTGCAGGGCCATGTGAGTGGGGTGGGGTGGCCATGGGCGGGGTTATGGTGAGGCTGATAAGTAGTGCAGGGCTTACTGAGTGGGGTGACAATGGAGGAGTAATGGTGGCAGTGACAGATACAAGGCTTGCAATTGTCCGTGGGAACGCGGATTTCCACTTTTTCTTATATTCGATCCGCATATTTTTGTTATATTTCCGCGGAAAAATCGGATTTACCATAAAAGTATCGCGGTAGATTGGTTTCTCACCCCGGCGTTGCCGACGACTCAAAAAGCGGAAACTGCTCTTTATGTTTCGAAGGAATGAAAATTGTAATTGCGGATCACAGGGGAGCTCGAATTTGCCGATGACTCCTAACCATATATAACAAACATGTTTTCTTAGTCGTGAGTGACGTCAGTGGCATATGAGGAACAGATAAATTCAAGTGCCTGGGATAGCGTGGTTCATCAATGGCATCTGCATTTGGTATAAAATCGCGATGACAAATAGTGCGATTCTGCGGTCAAAAATGCGTGTAGCGTGAATTAGACGAAATATTTCGTGGAATTGTGGATCAAAGAAACGGTCAATGTGTTCACAAACCAAGGTTTGTGCTCTGTTGCTGAAATAGATGTCAGGTACTGCTTAAGAGGAGTGCGTTTTGCCAACACGACACAGTAACAGGGCATCTTGTGGTACTAATGTTTATTTTTGATCTGTTGAGGTACGGTTTAGATTGAAATTTGTATTTAGGGCCGTAAAAATTTACTCTTTTTTTGTCATGGGTCATTCCAAGCCCTGAGATAGTGCAGTGTCTGGTGAGTGGGCTGACCGTGGGGGGTAATGGTGGGGCTGACGGATAGTGAAGTGTCTGGTGAGTGGGGTGGCTGTAAGTTGAGGCTAACTGCCTATGCACCTATTGTGTGACTTGTTCATTTGATAATGAATGTATCATTGCTAAGAAAATGTTAAACGTTTCATGCCCCAAGCACATGATGTAGGAATTATAGTGACTGAATCGTTTGTGTTTATGGCTAGAGGATTTAAATATAAAAGGTAAAATGGACTGGCCATGAAGCCAAAAGCAACAAAACACGTTCCTTCCTGAGTAAAATTCCCTCTAGTAGGAGAGGGGGCTTTTTTGTAAGACGGGATTACTGGATGGGGTGTTTTTCAAATGAGTTTGTCTGTCAAAACACATTGAATGACTTCCCTCTGAAAATGCCCTTATTAAGGCTTCAGCACCTCTAGTTTCATTTATCTCCCATAGGTGCCTCTGGTCGTCGTGGTGATGCCAAGGTCTATTTCCGAATCAACGCTAGTCCTGTGAAAGGCAGGTGTACCATTTTTCCAACAGAAGGCATTGAGGAGGAGACCACATTCAAAGTGGTGTGTATTGGATGGCAGGATGATGACAAGGTAGGTAGTGCCATCTATTGACGTTTGACTATTGTGTTGGAATAGTTGGAAAATTAATTGACATATCAAAATACCAGTGCGGTATACATTCAACAGCAGCACTGTTAAAGATTTTAGTATAAGCATTAATATACAACTTCAGTGAGGTCAGTTTGTTGGTTTTCAGACCCCAAAATGGTGCTGCTAACCTCGGTTTGGCCTCAATTTTGGTATCTGAAAACAACATACTGACTGAGAATGAAAGTCACTGTTTTACTACATTAGCTTAGTAAGTCATTGAAGGAGGCTATGTTTGAGCTGTTACCATTCAGTCAGTCAACTACCAGTTTTTAAAAAAAGGATTTTGAAAAACCTTAATGAGTATTTTAGCCTTTGAAAACCCATCTTTTCTATAGAAGCGTAATAGTGAGAGCAGCAATGGCTTGATGCAGGTTTGCATTCACCTGGTTGTGAATAGTTTTTTAAAAACAATTGTGATATTGAATGTGGATAAAATAAAAAGGCTTTAAGTAGGAATTTCTGAGAGCACCTTTAGTTGATTCTACATCGACTGTGACAGATTTTCCTAAAACTTTATGAAGGCTTGGTCTACTCCTAGGCAGGCCTTTATCCAGGATTTCAAAAATACACCGTAGGGTGTCCAAAATGGAGTTCCCAATATTCCAGGGCGTCCATGACTCTGATGCGTAACCCCCCACCCCCAGCAATCTCCCCACACAGATTTTTTTTACAAAAAATGCATAGACCAAGGTTTTTGCATCTAAGTTAAGTGAGCATTTTTACTAAAAAACTGTAGACCAAGACTTTTACAATGCTATCATCCAAGTGTGAGCATAGCAACATTGTATATACATTGTATATTTCTTCCTGCTTTGAAAAAAGAGCCCCCACTGTGAGCCTTCAGAGGCTTCCTAGTAATCATTACAATGTGTGAGTCCAAACTTGAAAGGTTCCTATTGACAGTGGGCGTCCAAATGATACATTGGGCGTCCTTACCAGGGTGTCCAGATTAGTGCTAGGGCGTCCAAATGGACGCCAGGACCTACACTGCATAAAGGCCTGCTCCTAGGTATGCACTAAGTCACCTTTGATTTTTATGACACAAGCCTCGTTTTTGTTTTTATGCTGATCTTGCAAAAATGATTTTTTCGACACTAATTTTAGTTAAAAAGCTGTCATATTTACAAGATTATTGAGACAGCATAAAAAGTTAGGAATAGCTATTTTTTCTGTGAATGTATCTAATCTTAGGATTCAGAAACACTTTTGATATTTCAGTTAGACATTTTAAACTGGCTTTCCAAAAAATTGAGAATTTTGGTGAATTTTCAACGGGTTGATTTTGGCCATTTCCAGTGAGAAAGCAAGCAAAGGATATAGCACATGTGAATATGAAACCAGTGTGATTTGGTAGTATTGGGCTAGTTTATAATTTAATACATAAAGTCAAAAGTTTGGTCTTTTGCCCTCGTAGTGGTTTACATGTTCTGTTATTGAGTATACCTTGTTGTATCTGGCTACCTAGATACAGTCATTACACGGCAGTTTTATTCAAGTATGTACTACAAACATAGTCATTTGTATACGCTATGTGAATTTGGAGGTATTTTTTCAATTTGAGGGTTTTGGGACCATTGGAAGCCCAAAAAAGGGGGTGTCGGGGAGGGACGAGCTGTTATCCCCCTTTTGTTACCTTAAGTGATTTTCCTACGTAGTCTGGTGACAACATTCATTTCGAATTGGTAGTGATGGGGCAGTACCTGGAAGGGTAGGGACAAGAGTAAAAGTAGCAGTTATTCTGGAGGTTCTGGGGGGCGACTTTGATGCATCAACATATTACAAAGCACTATTGTATAACACAGTGTTACTCAGTCTCTGCAATACAGTATGTCAGAGTGTAACATGTAACTAGAAAACTTAACTTTTACCTTTCAACGGGCTCGAGTATGGGTTATGAAATCTTTTCTTCTTTGTGATTTTTTCTAAGATTTGTGTAGTTGCATTTTAGCCTAAAGAAACTGTTGGCAGTGTCTGCTTAAGCGGTCACTCAGAAAGAATCTTGATTGCATAAACCATGTTTTTGCCTCTGATGGTCTGGATTTGTGCACCCAAAAGATGCATTTGTTTCATAATTCTCATGGAACTGGCGTGAAAGTAAAAATGTCCACTTGAATAAACCGTTTTACATGTATTTGAACATGAGCATCTATGTAATGACCCTTATGTATGCATTCAAACATTTGCATATAGGTCATTCTTTACAGAACAGTAATCCTTGCTATGGAGGTTAGTGATACAGTGAGATGTTATGGTGAGAGCTTGTAACGTGTAAAAGTGCTGAAGGACGTAATTATTAAATCTAGTGACCTTGGTCTTTATCAAATATGCGTAAGTGGGATTTTTAGAAACTCTACGTGATGCTGTATGTCAAGTAATCGCTATCTGAAGCTCCCCCTTGGACTTGAGCGGAAAAAGTGCTTTTGTAAATTTCAACCCTTATGGTAACAATGATTTAAAGTACAAATATTTTGTATTTTTTTCCTTCTGTCCACAGAATAAATTCATGTGACGATATAAAATACTGAACAAATTAAAATGTATGAACGTTAAGAAATAATTCTGGCAGGGCCCTCGTTCATCTGTTCAAGGTATCTGTGCCTTCTGATAGGGGAATATTTGGGGTGAAAGGGAAAATTCTACCTACCGGTCACCATCAATAGCACCCCCACCGTGTTGCAAGCCTTTATAGGCTCTGCCTCAAGTAACCAAAACTAACATTTTGTGCTTTTTTGAATTGTCATATGTGTGAGTTACAAGTGGTTTGAACCTCGAAGGGAATTTTTCAATCACTTGAAGGAAATTTTTGGGCATCATGTGACGAATTTTGCGGGATTTTTCAATATGTTTCTGAGGTTAATGGGGTCGATATTCTGCCCAAAAGTTGAGGGATTGGTAGCCATGTGTGGATTTTTAAATTTCGACAATCAACCAACAGCAAAAAGGCATTAACAGAACTTTCTAGTAGAACGGACTGGATGTTAGGTCAGATCTTCATGTAATAAATGGTCAGATCTTCATGTAATAGTTGGGATCTTAATAGTCCTCCCTTCATCGTGTGCGCATCTCCGTCCTGCAGACAGCTTAAGAAGAGGCAGTCATGGGAGAAAAAAGCCACTGATTTGGGCCTTGTTTAGCCAGTCATTTCAATTAAAGGGTTTTGTCTGGCCATTGTTCGTTAACCTCGTTTCTTTAGTAGGGGTACACTTGACACCTGTTGTTTGTCCAGATGCAAACTTTCTGTCAATAACACTTTCACATCGTGAGCAAATCTGGAACTCCGTTTGCCTTTGTGTAGTGCCCACCTTGACTCAATTTCATTAAAAGTGGAACGTGGCCAGCTGCCTTCGTAAGAAGCCGATGGAAGTGCCGATATTCCAAATACACTGGAGGTAGACACCCACTGCCTTGCATTGTCATCAGGTGCAGCTTCCCTCACTAGATCACACATGTGTCTGTCAATGCCCAAGGGAGCATTTATTTCACCCAATGAAGTGAACAATACTCTGCACCGGTGCACTGAGCAATATACCATACACACCCCCTCTACCTGGCCAAGATGAGCTCCTATTCAAAAACTGGCTCAGTCACATTACAAGTATATCCTAAATAATCAGCTGCACTTTGTGTGCAATTCTTGTGTAGCTTCCTTCCTTGATAAAGACTTCTTAATGCAAGCATTTTCAAACTACACTACAGCAGTCATTTCCATGGACAGGAAGTTCTACTGTAGTGCCACAAGGTGTCACTTGCCGGATTTACCCTCTGTACTAAAAGTCTAATTACAACTCTCGTACAACCAACCAGTTTGAGAGCATAAAAATTGTAAGCAAGATCATTCTGCACACTAATAATGATTCTACTGCCTATTAAAAACTTTCAATCAGTGTTTGTATTTTTTATTACTGAGCAGTTGCACCAAATACTTGACACATGACAACTAAAATGCGAGTTTTCAGTTGAATTTCTGTGCATAAAATCAAAAGGCAACCAGACTTTTGATTGTAATTGTAACTCTTGTTCATTGTCTACTAATTTCAAGAGTCGTTTTGTAAACGGCTTGCTATATTCTTATCAATAACTTAGTTTGAGTTTGGGTACTTGAATTAGGTTGTACGACGAAAGGAGTTGCCTCACAAAGCGGTGTTATTTCATTTCTTTGAGAATTATATATTTTTGGACTGGGGGATGAATATTGTACATGCCTACGCAGTATCGAATATCAGTTTCTAATCTACACTGATTAATCCTGTTCAATATAGATTATTACATGGCGAAGTCGTTATCCCCCGTTATCTAGAGCCCGAGTGGATTTTGGAGAATTATCGCCCGAGGAGTGTTCACCCCGAGGGTGATAATCCTCCAAAATCCACGAGGGCTCTAGATAAGGGGGATAACAGCTGAGAACATATACCACATACTAAACGAGAAACATTGCAATGAATTGATTTACCTTTTCTGACTCTCCACGGCTTTGTAACTACTTTCTATGTCAGAGGCCCGGGGTCGGAGGTTGTGACCTTTTAAGAAAAACCGGGCTATTTTTGTCAAATAATGCTTTTACTCAAAACCATTTGAAAACTTAAATATAATAGAAATAAATTGAATTGATAAATTAAGGTTTACCAACTATTATAGCTTAAAACACGTTTTTTTCTCGCTAAGCTTCGACTGGGAAATTATCGTCTGCTAAAGTAGGTTACCACTGGTAACTGAATATAATTCTCAAGTCAAAGATCCTGACGAAACGATACTCGCATTCAAACAGTAGATTGGTGATTTACAAGTAAGAGGTCATGAGAGAAAATTTTCACTGAATTAAGATATCATTTTTATGGAAATTATGTGTCTTATTTTTCATAGCGTATAAGTACAGTACAATGCGGTTTGTTGAACATGCGATTATTGCACGTGCTCATTTAAGTATTCTATTTTCACTCTTGATGACGTCGGTCGCTGCATGGTGTACTGGTAAAGTCGGCGAGCAACAATTTCAAGGTCCCCGGTTCGACTCCGTCCTCGGTTTCCCGCCAAATCGTTATCTCACAAGTGAGATAACCTTATGGGTTATTACACAGTTGTATCTGCCATTTGACGCTAATATTGTGGTTTAAAAAGAAGTAATTTTTTACCTGAAAATTTTGCATGTTTCTGGTAAAACTTTCAGGAAGTATAAAAATAGACGAAGACGTCAAAGAGTGTATTACAGTGGTTGGTGTCATTTTAGATAGATATAAGTTTACTAGTAAAATTTCAGCCAATTTTGTGATGGGTTATGTAGATTTTTTTATTCCATAAGGTTCTTTCAGAAATTTCTCCTTAATACTTTCGAATTAGCTGATGGGCTGGTGGCACAGTGTTAGATTGTGTGTGGTAATGGCTCATAACTCCATAATCTGTCCAAATCAAGTAATAATGGCAATGTGTCAATGATTAATAAATTTTGCCAAGTATGTTGCTCTGATGTCAAGTTTTTTTTTTGTTCGCACTCTACTGGTCGCAATTTTCGTCCTATCCACATGAAATTTACACCCAAGGTGTAGCTCCGGAAGTGCTGGAAGCCTATTGTTTTTGGTCATGATCAGATCCAATATGGCGGACATGGCGGCCATTTTGTTTCCGATTTCTTATTCAGTTGCTCATAGAACCCGCAATTTTTGACTATCGGGCTCAAAGTCGGCACAATTATGAAACTATACAGGTCCTCCGACTATGCTAGAAATCATTTACTTCTGGTCAAAAATGTCAGAAATATCGGCAATGGCGTATGCGCACCTCGATTTCGGGAAAAAATGTTTTGTCCTGTAGAGAGCACTTTAAAAAACCAATTTCTTTGAAATTTTTCAGGTATTAGTTTTCTGTTGCCGGCTATTATGCAATCCTAAAAAAAAATGGAAGTTGATTCCAAGATGGCGAATCTGACGCATGTTGACCCATTTTCAGTCGTGCCAGAGTGCCATTTTAAATGGGAGAGAAAATGACGTGAATTTTTGCATGTGTTTTCTCTGAGGTATACTCTTTCAAAAGAACCTTAACGATTTTTTCTCAGACTTACCGTTTTCGAGTTATTTGACTTTGAATTTCAAAAAAAAACCCGCAAAATTTCAATTTTTCGAAGAACTAACGTAATTTTGCAATACTATCAATTAAGAAACAGTTTTGAACGGGCTTTCAGAAGATGTTTTCCATTTTTCGCTAGGACGTCTACTTTTCGAATTATTTGAAATTTTCTGATAGCGCTGTTCCTTTGTTGAGCGATCTTGCTGCATTGATGTTTGTTTAGCTTCTATTGAACAAGACTGTAGCCTATTCCTTACTGATTTATGACATCTACGTTCGTCATATGAATGCTATGATGTTGTTCCTCATCACCACCACCATCATCATATTTGTCATCTTCGTCATCATCTCCGTCATCGTCTTTTCAGTTCGCCAAGTGTCGCTCAAGACTGTAGCCTATTACTGATTTCTGACCTCTAAATTTGTCATAGGAATGTTATCATTACCTGTATTGTTCATCATTGCCACCATCATCGTCATATCCATCATCTTCGTCATCATCTCTAGCGTCGTCTTATCTGTTAATTTCGCCAAGTTTCGCTCCTCGGAGCGCTTTCATTTTTATGTTCAGTCTTCTGTGTGACATCAGAACACAAACCAATCCAAATCAAAATGTATCTCTGAAGTAGTCTTGCTGTTGTTCAGTTGTTTACAAGCTTCAAATTCGATGACAATATCTTCAGAACTAGAGGAGTTGACTAAAGAAGTCCACTCTTGTGTTAATCCACCTCAGGCTTCAAGAAGAAGCTGAGACATATTTGACAGACTTTAACGGAGAGAAAAGCTTCTGCCAAGAGCTCTTCATTCTAGTAAAAACTCATAATTAGCCTTAATACAAACTCATTTTGAAGATTCAAGCTAAAGGTGATTTCAGTTGTAAACATAGGTTATACAACCTACGTGTTTGTACCAGTGGTTATTATATCGAGATTCGTGATATGCAAAAGTATTTGAACGAGGGTACAAACCTATTTATCGAATGCGCCCCACTGAGGATTGTTTAAAGAAGCGGGTTCACACAGATTGCTCATTTTTTATTGATGATGGACGCAGATCGCGTGACATGTATACTTGCACGTAAATTTTTTATGAATGAATTTTTTGCAGCCTGCACGACACGGCAGTCAAGTTGTAATTTAGCTACAGGCTTGGGATGCATATCTACTATTTTCAGTATTTTCATTACAGTTTGAGCTAAATCTATTTCTAACTTGAAGTTTTCTTACATTTCTGGCAATTTTTCTTGACTTTGTTGAGTAATATCTGTGCAGGACACCCAGACGTTGTGGCTGATGCACGTTCAGACACTTCTTAAAATGCTCCTTGCGCGCTGTTCTTATCATTTTAGGTAGAAAGTATTCCGAAATTAATCGTAAAATTGACAGAAATACAGTGTTTACAGAAGTTGCAGTTTTGCGGTTGGACTCAACGTATTTTGATTTTTTTGAGAACGAATTTAAAAATTGACTCATATTTGACCGTAAAGAACCTCAACTGGTGTAGTGCAACAGGTGACTAAAAGAAGGTATGCATTTGTCAGGGCTTGGAATTTTCCGCGGAAATGCTGATTTCCGCTTTTTTCAAATGTTCTATCCGTGCATTTTATTATATTTCCGCGTAAAAAAAATCGGATTAGATATAAAATTTCCGCGGCAAATTCCTTTCTTACCGCGGCGTTGCAGACGACGTTCACCTCGAAAAGCGGAAGTTGCGCTTTATGTTTCGGAGGAACGTAAATTGTCAACATTGCCGGGGCATCTGGGATAGCAAGGTGGGATTTTCAATGGTGTCTCGTGTTATTGTAAACCGCGGCGACAAATACTATGGCTCTGCAGCCAAAAATGTGTGGGTTGGGAGTGGACGGACGAGCTAAAAGGACGCAGACGCATGCTACTGTTGGTGGTAACTTTTTTTTAGTCCTCCCGATTTTTGTCGGGGAAAGATTCACATCGACCATTTCAAGGCTGGGTAGCGCGCATGATTTGGGCCGTAAAAGTTTCCGCGTTTTTTGTCATTGGTCATTCCAAGCCCTGATTTGTAAAGTATATTGCTCTCCTAATCCAAAATATATTGTGACAAGTTCGAGACTTTTTGTGATTTAAGTGTTCTACTCAGGTGCAAAATTTTACGATATATTAAGAAACATTGTCAACGACATTTTCATTTCACTTTTTTGTTTAATTTTCAGAACTCATATCATAGTATTGGCATGTGAAAATATTGCGCACGGAGCTGAACCCAAAGTGATGTTATATATATAATCATGTTTCTACCAACTGTAGTGTATTGTGTTCTCAGCAGGAATTTTGGCGAGAAAGAAGGCATCCGTATTCAACGCGCGTTGAATACGGAAAATCCATATTCAACGCGTAATGAATATGGAAAAGTAGGTCTTCCATATCAAACCTCACAATACGACCCGTACCTCATGGTCATACTATCACGCATATAGGATAAGTAGTAAAAAACCTCAGCATCACATTCTACAATATTTGCATGTATCTAGGCCCATGTGTGCATGTATCTAGGCCCATGTGCCTATTTTGGAAAGAAATTTGTTTTATCGATTTTTTATTCAATTATTTCATGTTTGGCACATGTCCCTATGTTTCACTGTCAGTCTCTGGCAGGTATAACTCGCTATTGTTCATGTCCTGAATTTGGTGTTCTTCTCGTTTTTTTTGGGCGTTAACACTAGGTATTGAAGGAGAAGTATTATAAACGAATCAAATACCAGATTATTGGTGCAGGTTCACTTGTGGGTGCTGGGTTAAACTACATGAAGAACTGGTTATGACAGACTGGTTGCTTGGCAACCAATCATTCGACTGGCTCTGCTACACAGTTGTTTTCAAAAAATGTAAAAAAAACCCTGTCTTCGATAATTAACGAACTTTGGATGCATAAAATTTCCGGCTGACTTTCAAAATAATTCTTACTCTTATTTTTCGTCTTATTTCTTTCTCATTATTCACCATAACTTCAGGGAACTCGAAATAATTTGGGCAAAATGCGTCAGTTTGTTCTTACTGTATGTGTTGTAGAATCTGCCGTTGACCTACGAGGTGAGTTACAGTACAGGGGATCACCTGCCGAATAACCTGATCTACAGGGGGGAACAGAATGAGGTACAATTCTCCCTGCCTGCTGCCAGCCCCGCCGCCATTAGTCAAGGTAGGTTGGTACAAATACTCTGTTGTGGTCATCGTGGTAGGGGTGACATTGGCTAATGACACATGACACTAGGGACACAACTTCCCTGAATTGTGGCTTGACTAGCACAGATTGGCTGAGTGACGTGTTTGTCTTGTGTCTAGATGTTTAAGTAATTTGGTTTGATTAAACGTTTCTCACTATAGAAATCGAGTGCCATTCATGAATTCAGAAATAATTCAAACTAACCGTGAGCCAAGGATTTATTGTTCCTATAGGAGTCGGAAGGGCCAACAATAGGTGGCGCTTTGTTTCTGTGAAACAAAAACTTAACTTGAAGGGAGGCAATTAGTTTCGTGCTGAGTGTCGAAAAAGGTTTTTGTAACTCTATGTTTGTAGAAGTGAACTTTATATTGCACAGAATGTTGATTATTGGTTTTTTGTTTGTAACAGATACAGATTAGTGACATGTTGATGATTGTAGTAGATATTGTGTTGATGATTATAGTAGATATTGTGTTGATGATTATAGTAGATATTGTGTTGATGATTATAGTAGATATTGTGTTGATGATTGTAGTAGATATTGTGTTGATGATTGTAGTAGATATTGTGTTGATGATTGTAGTAGATATTGTGTTATCACATTCAGTACACAGGGGGCATTAAAAGCATTGAACAACAATGAATTATTTAAGATTAGATTTGTCACGTTATCTGCTATGACGCTTACAATGGACCAGTTGACAAACTTTTGATGCGTTTACCACACCAGGGATGATTGGTCAGGTTTAATCTTGCTTACAGTGCTAGTACATCTCTCCATCCGTGATAACCGCGCTGCCTCCACCCTGGTCTGCTCAATACCCGTCAACATCAGCCGTGTTAACACCCACAGATCCAATGTCTCTGAGTTGGACCGCATGTGAGTTCACTTCTTTTTACACAAGGTGGAGGGAGTGTATGGTTGGTAGGTGTGTGCTCCTGTGCGTGGGTGTGGAGTGTGTTCATTTAGGTACTCTGGTGTAAATAAGCTGCAGTTTAGGTCAGAGAGCTTGGCGACAAGTGTTCACCTGTAAGTTCTCTGGTGTAAATAAGCTGCAGTTTAGGTCAGAGAGCTTGGCGACAAGTGTTCACCTGTAAGTTCTCTGGTGTAAATAAGCTCCAGGTTAGGTCAGAGAGCTTGGCGATAAATGTTCACCTGTAGGTACTCCAGTGTAAATTAGCTGCAGGTTAGGTCAGAGAGCTTGGCGATAAATGTTCACCTGTAGGTACTCCAGTGTAAATTAGCTGCAGGTTAGGTCAGAGAGCTTGGCGACAAGTGTTCACCTGCTCCTTAAGCAACTTAATAAACCTGAACGAGTAGGTGCAAAAAAATCCATACTGATGTCGTGAATCCGTTTGGAAGTGTGGGCTGTAGTAATGACATGCATTAATTTCCATTGAAGTCCCACGTGTGGTCACAATGTTAGCATGCGTGACTCTGTTCTGTTCCTTAAACTACTTCACTGTCTCATTATGTGTGCAGATTGCATCCCTCTCTGGGCCTTGAGCACACAAACGATCACTGTCTCTGTCTGTTGGCTCTACCTTCAGATATCCACTAGTGTTATTTAGAAGACAGTATCCGATAGGCGATGTTTAGGGTAAAATTAACAACAGAAATAACTTTACGATTTTATTTTCCAAAAGGCGCAACGGTGCTAAATACGCTCCAAATTTCAGCTTGTGGTGGTAGATAATCCCTGAACTATACAAACTGTGCCCATAACAGAATTAAATGTTATTACCTGGTGAAAAGAAATTTCTCCAAGTTTGACTTGACATGAAATCTTTGTAAGATGGTGCTGTGATGGATGTTTTTTTTGAATTATGTTTTGGGAGCTCTAGCTCCGCGATCCTTTGACCAAGCCTTATCATATTTGGTATGTAAATAGACCTAACTCACAGGCTATCTACACCATGCTATGACTCACCCTTTGTAAGTTATTCTAAGTTTTCTCATTTGATGATCGTCTTTTTTTGTTTTGATTTGTTCATCAGTGAACTTCTAATGGCTTGTCATGTACTGTACGTGGGTGTCATAGGCATCGCCATCATGGTTGTTATGTTCTTGGTTGTGTTATCAACTTCTCACTTAATTTTTTTTCGATTTCACCAAGTGTTGCTCCTGAGAGCACTCTTTATTTTTGTCATTGATGTAGGTTGAATAATATATTTCACTCATTCTGCCTTTATGCCTTTATGCGTTGTAATTTGAGTAAGCTTTCTCATATTCGTATGTGGGTTGACAAAACATGGAGAGCTGTGTGTTGTACATAAGTATACCTACTTTCATACAACGACGTAGGTTGAATGATGGCTCATGCCTCATAGTTCCAAGTGCTAGAATTGCAGAGAAGCGTATGCTTTGCAATATTCAAATGCTTTGCTAATGACACAATAATGGATTGGTTGTAGAGACTGACATTTTTGATGTATTAATAGTTCTTTGCCTCTCTGTTATTCTCCGCTATTGACACGAGGCTGCCACTGAACACTGACTGTCAGTACTATGTGTGGGAGTTGAAAGTGAAGCAGATGACACCTCTTCAAAGTCGTGGTTGGTGACAACTTATGAAATTAGTGCAAGCTGCTCGAAACATTTTTATCTTTGTAGTTATTGGAAGATGTCTTTATTCTATTAAGAAAACAAAACTAAAACTATGTTTGACTTTGAAAGTTTACGTAGTCGCTCGTTGTCATTTAGACAATTAAAGTGGTTTTGACTTGAGCCATTCTCTATCGTGAACTTTAATTGATAATGTACAGCCTGGCTTTAATGTATTTTTGAATATTCTAATCGATAAACTAAAGAAGGAATCAATATCTGTTGTTTTTTATCATTCATTTTTGTTCCTTTTGCTAAGTAGATATGATAAACCTAAGTGTGATGTGTTGGCTGATAATTCAATCAGTTGTGGACTTGTTTGATATCCATTATGCAGCGTCTTACAGCAGTTGTTGTATCTGGAAATGGAGAATTCACCTTGTTGATTGTTTTGTTGAGCAGTATCATTTGTAGAATTCCAATCCCCCCTGGGGGTGTGTTACTAATGCTGATTTCCTTTGTTATGTGCCTACACTAGTGTTGACCATGTTTATGTAAAGTTAGGACTGTTCCAGGAAAATCCGTATGGGAGGGGGGATAGCAGTTGATATAAAAGTTTATGGGTGGTTGTCTTTTGAAGAAAATTCAAATTACGGATGGTCCCTCATGAAAGAAGTATATTATTAAAGGTGGGTATTTTTTGCCAAACACTGACCTCAATACTGTAGCACCCCCTGTAGGCCATTTTAGTTTTTGGCAAGACAAGTTGATTATCTCAAAAAGCGCTTGGCACAACTGGACAAAATTTGGCACAAAGATATACGGCAGGGATGGATGCACTGACAGAAGTCAATTTTCTTTTTTGTTTGACCACCCTTATGGCCGCTTTAGTTCTTGACAACATTCAATATGACAGCTAGTTCTTGATAACATCCAACATGACAGCTAGTTCTTGATAACATCCAACATGACAGCTAGTTCTTGATAACATCCAACATGACAGCTAGTTCTTGATAACATCCAACATGACAGCTAGTTCTTGATAACATCCAACATGACAGCTAGTTCTTGATAACATCCAACATGACAGCTAGTTCTTGATAACATCCAACATGACAGCTAGTTCTTGATAACATCCAACATGACAGCTAGTTCTTGATAACATCCAACATGACAGCTAGTTCTTGATAACATCCAACATGACAGCTAGTTCTTGATAACATCCAACATGACAGCTAGTTCTTGATAACATCCAACATGACAGCTAGTTCTTGATAACATCCAACATGACAGCTAGTTCTTGATAACATCCAACATGACAGCTAGTTCTTGATAACATCCAACATGACAGCTAGTTCTTGATAACATCCAACATGACAGCTAGTTCTTGATAACATCCAACATGACAGCTAGTTCTTGACAACATTCAACATGACAGCTAGTTCTTGATGACATTCAACATGACAGCTAGTTCTTGATGACATTCAACATGACAGCTAGTTCTTGATGACATTCAACATGACAGCTAGTTCTTGATGACATTCAACATGACAGCTAGTTCTTGATGACATTCAACATGACAGCTAGTTCTTGATGACATTCAACATGACAGCTAGTTCTTGATGACATTCAACATGACAGCTAGTTCTTGATGACATTCAACATGACAGCTAGTTCTTGATGACATTCAACATGACAGCTAGTTCTTGATGACATTCAACATGACAGCTAGTTCTTGATGACATTCAACATGACAGCTAGTTCTTGATGACATTCAACATGACAGCTAGTTCTTGATGACATTCAACATGACAGCTAGTTCTTGATGACATTCAACATGACAGCTAGTTCTTGATGACATTCAACATGACAGCTAGTTCTTGATGACATTCAACATGACAGCTAGTTCTTGATGACATTCAACATGACAGCTAGTTCTTGATGACATTCAACATGACAGCTAGTTCTTGATGACATTCAACATGACAGCTAGTTCTTGATGACATTCAACATGACAGCTAGTTCTTGATGACATTCAACATGACAGCTAGTTCTTGATGACATTCAACATGACAGCTAGTTCTTGATGACATTCAACATGACAGCTAGTTCTTGATGACATTCAACATGACAGCTAGTTCTTGATGACATTCAACATGACAGCTAGTTCTTGATGACATTCAACATGACAGCTAGTTCTTGATGACATTCAACATGACAGCTAGTTCTTGATGACATTCAACATGACAGCTAGTTCTTGATGACATTCAACATGACAGCTAGTTCTTGATGACATTCAACATGACAGCTAGTTCTTGATGACATTCAACATGACAGCTAGTTCTTGATGACATTCAACATGACAGCTAGTTCTTGATGACATTCAACATGACAGCTAGTTCTTGATGACATTCAACATGACAGCTAGTTCTTGATGACATTCAACATGACAGCTAGTTCTTGATGACATTCAACATGACAGCTAGTTCTTGATGACATTCAACATGACAGCTAGTTCTTGATGACATTCAACATGACAGCTAGTTCTTGATGACATTCAACATGACAGCTAGTTCTTGATGACATTCAACATGACAGCTAGTTCTTGATGACATTCAACATGACAGCTAGTTCTTGATGACATTCAACATGACAGCTAGTTCTTGATGACATTCAACATGACAGCTAGTTCTTGATGACATTCAACATGACAGCTAGTTCTTGATGACATTCAACATGACAGCTAGTTCTTGATGACATTCAACATGACAGCTAGTTCTTGATGACATTCAACATGACAGCTAGTTCTTGATGACATTCAACATGACAGCTAGTTCTTGATGACATTCAACATGACAGCTAGTTCTTGATGACATTCAACATGACAGCTAGTTCTTGATGACATTCAACATGACAGCTAGTTCTTGATGACATTCAACATGACAGCTAGTTCTTGATGACATTCAACATGACAGCTAGTTCTTGATGACATTCAACATGACAGCTAGTTCTTGATGACATTCAACATGACAGCTAGTTCTTGATGACATTCAACATGACAGCTAGTTCTTGATGACATTCAACATGACAGCTAGTTCTTGATGACATTCAACATGACAGCTAGTTCTTGATGACATTCAACATGACAGCTAGTTCTTGATGACATTCAACATGACAGCTAGTTCTTGATGACATTCAACATGACAGCTAGTTCTTGATGACATTCAACATGACAGCTAGTTGTTGTCCTTGGATCATCTAAGCATTTAACAGGTCATCCTAGAGGCAACTAGTGTTGCATTTTATATTTCAACTTAATTAAAAATTATGGGTCATGGGTTGAAGAAATAAAAGAAAAATATAAGCTGTCGGTAAAAGATGAAAGTGCCTTCCCCCCTCCCATACATTTTTTGCTGGAACAGCCCTTAGTTGGAATGAGTAAATTTACACAAGCCTTTGTCTTGTCGTCTCTGTCGAACTAAATCCGATAGGCCATTGCTATACAGAAACTCATGTTACTGGGCAAACACAGATCTTGACTTCCTTCATTCTTAGTGTGAGTTGCTTCTACTCAAAAACTGTGCAATTCAAGATTTTATACACCACCTGTTATATTGTTGAACAAATGGAGACTGGCAGGTTTTGTTGTCTTTTGTATGTTGCTTGGATTTGTATTCACTGAAAGTGGCAAACTAGTTGCTGTTTTCAAGATGGTATTGGTCCTGGATCCTATTTCTGGCCACACATAACATGCTTTGGGTACACACTGCTTTAGCCTGGTTCAATGGCTTTCATCTGTTTTGACCAGCATGTCAGGTTTCATTCTGTTACTGGTATTTAGATGCTGGTGACTCATAGGTTGAGAATTTCTAGTCAAGTACCTATACAGTACAACAAAACTAGGCTGACCTTGTGTGATATCTCATGAAGTTCACCTCAGGCAGTGTATGGACTCTGAATAATTCAGAGTCAGCGTTGTTGTTACAGCAACATGGAAATCCTCTAATTTTGGATGACACAAGTCTTTTATTTAGGAAGTGATCTTAATAAGCTACTGAGTCAGCTGCAACATATCTCATAGTGTGCAAAATACTTTCATTTCTAAGCTTCGTCCATCTGTCACGGACGTGTTTGTAATTTCTTGTGGAGATAATCTCGCATTTGATTTATTAAAAATCAATGCGCCTATAATTCCCTAGGTTTATGCGTGTGCATGAAGGCTCATAAACCACGCTATGTTATACTGCCTGTGTTTGCCTGGTAACTTGGAGTAAGCATTCTGCCTCATATCCCTGTGTTGGTGTAAAAATATGCCAAAGCTACAGTGACCAAAAGAAACAAGTTGGGAGGGTGGCCCATGTGCTGATTATGGTAAATTCACGACACATTTCAAAATGATTTCTAAAAGGTTTTTTGGAAAACAATGCATTGAGTTCAGAATCCCGAAGTTGATATTGATAACGAGTGATGAGCCATTTGTAAGGTACAAAGTTGATATTGATAACGAGTGATGAGCCATTTGTAAGGTACAAAGTTGATATTGATAACGAGTGATGAGCCATTTGTAAGGTACAAAGTTGATATTGATAACGAGTGATGAGCCATTTGTAAGATACAATGTTTGTCAAATTTGGATTTTTTAAAGGGTTACACAAAAGCGTTGGAGTATTTTACTTTATCCAAAATATTGTTTATACCAAGCAACTGTCATTGAAGAAAGCGTGTGATAGGTGCAAGATAGCTGTTATTTGAAAATGAACTAATGACAAATTTCACAATTATTCCATGTCAAAGAAATTAGATATTTAGCATGTTATCAAACTGGACTTTGCCATTATTTTCATGTGAAGATTTTTTAGGAATGGTTGTATGTATGCAAATGGTGAATAGGATTACAAGTTGTCCAACAGTTTCTACATACAGTAGTAAAACTGAGTTGAGTTTCATCCATTTAATTGAAGTTTGTGTGGGCCCAATATGACCAGTAGTTCATTTCTTTATTTTAGTGCAACAGTTTTCCACCAGTTGTCTAAGTTTGTTTTGGAAATTAACTTTGTGCTTAAATGTGGTTGAAAGAAAGGTTAAGTAGTGTTGAGTGAGAGAGTGGCTCATGGATGTCTGGCACAAATATTGACTTCAACACTTGTATATTTATAAATACGTTAACTTTGGATTGATCAACAAGCGACTGAGTGCCAAGTGAACTTGAGTATTGAAGAGGATTCCCAAGTCTACTTTCAAGTCTCTGTTGTGTAAACAAGTTTGCTTCCTGTGAAAATTAAGGAAGCCTGCTTAGGCTTCTGGTAAGAGGATTTCAGTTAAGGTTGCCGTCAAATCTTGTTAAATGTTGTCCATGTAGTGTTGGATTATACAAGGGAGGGAGAGCCTGCTGCAAAACAATCACTGGATTGGTCAATATTTTGGTGTTAAGTTTCCACCACCGTCCCACCTTACCGTTGATGCAATAGAACTGTTTTCACTGTTTTGAGGGCATCTGGTTTTGAGGACATCTTTCATGACTTTCTTCTTATTTTTCATTATTTGGTTGGCTGTACTTCGGGATCAAGTTTTCGGTTATACAGAATTGGTTAAACGCACGACACTTTTCATTGCTCACAGTCTTTATTCCATTACGTTCATACCTGCGGAACAAAACTCTACTCTCAACTGAACATAGATAAAGTAACTGACCTAGCGACATAATTAAAAGACACACGATATTTCGAAACATACTTGTTTCATTCTCAAGTGAAGATAAAATGACGCAGTAATACCACCACAGAGCATAAGCTGATGACATACACAGTGAGACACGGCGGGTGTGAAATACTGCAAAGAATGACTAAAGAATTGGGGTAACAGGAAAGTCAGGCAAACAAGAGTAACGTGTGGCGTGATCCTGTTTGCTGCTCATTCAAAACAGGTCAAAAGCAATTAAAAGGGACTCTAATACTTTCAATCATAGCACATCGTGCTCTACGTAGCGAATTGACGTGTTTTCCACAATTTCTTGACGAGTGATTTTACATTCGTGACATTGCAGAAAATGATCTTGTATGGCGCCATTTTGAAGATGCATAGATAATCGACGGGAAAGACTGCATGCCTATGAATGAATGTCTTCGTTCAAACGTCAAATAATGTTACATTGGTCAAACGGTTTGCAGTCTTTCCCGTCGGTTATCTGTGCATCTTCAAAATGGCGCCATCCAAGATCATTTTCTGCTATGTCACGAATGTAAAATCACCCGTCAAGAAATTGTGGAAAACACGTCAATTCACTACGTGGAGCATGATGTGCTATGATTGAAAGTATTAGAGTCCCTTTTAATTGCTTTTGACCTGTTTTGAATGAGCAGCAAACAGGGTCGCGCCACATATTACTCTTGTTTACTGTGAACAATGAAAAGTGTCGTGCGTTTAACCAATTCTGCATTATTTGGTTAGAAATGTCATTCTCAAATTGGCAATTGCTGTTTTTGTACAGTGTTTGTTTGCCTTTCATTTCCTCTTTGTCTGCTGACTGAACAGTTCAGCCACATCCAACATCACCTCCGTGTTTTTCCTTTAGTGAGGGAATTGTTCCATTTAATGTTGGCACGGAGCTGGCCAGGGAATATCACTTTTTATGAACACTATGGCAGTTGCTGCCTGGGCTGCTGGAGCCGGTATGTCTGTACTCTGTAGAAATATTAATTATAACCCTCTTAATTAACTCATCCCAGTTAAGACTCTGGGGATCAGTGTCTATTGCACTACATCGATCCATCTCCACTGTGTTGTCTTCACTCAGGTACTACTGTTTCTTGGCCTTACCACATCTCTACTTCCTCTTCATGAACATGCAAGTCTGCACTTTTCATGATCTGTTTTTTAATAATGCAGCAGTTCATTCCCTGGTTGGGAAACTATTTAACATTTTTTGTATATAGTGAAATTGGCCAGTTAGCAAATTCTCAAAGTGGAACTCGCAAGCTTTGTGATTGCTTGGTCAAATTAAGTAGAAGCACAACATATAGTGACGATGTGAGTATGAGGTAGGTTGAAAATTTCCAAATGTTTTTAAGAACGAGTGTTGTTTCGAAAATGATCCGCCGCAAGTTACTCAACCGTGTCCAGTAAGTATGGTGACGTGCTAGGGAATAACACTGCATGATGCGGGTTATGTGAGCCCCCAAGGTACGTCGTTAAGGCAAAGGTTATATAATTGCAAATTATCACTAAATATAACTACACTTTGTATAGGTTATGCTTAAATGTGATTTAGTTCTGGTTCTACATTAACCTAGTTAGACGATGCAAATGGATCCTTAAAGAAGGGAAAATGTGAGAAAGTAAACAATGCGTTCAGAAACCTTACCGTACAACTTGGAATCAAGTTTACATCACAGTGTACTCACACGTTCGCCCGATAGTGTACCTTTAAGGTTATGCAGGACCCTCAAAAAATGGCCATATTTTGCATTAACATACAGGAACATTACATCTCGGAAATGGCTGATAGGATTCACGAATGCAATCCTTTTAAACACCATACTTTATGTCTGTTCTCTGAAGTGGCTGATTAGATTCATGCGTAACTTTCAGACACCATACTTTATGCACTGTTCTCAGAAATGCTGTTGGGAATTGTTTTAAAAATTTTCCATTTTTGCACGAGAAGCTTTCAAGGAATGACTTTTATGAAAAAAAATCAGTAGTTGCATGAAACCAAAACGTAGCGATAATTTAGAAAACCGTAAACAGCATTATTGAGATTTCATCTTGAACATTTATATGGAACAAAATTTAGTCATGTTATCGATTCCGTTGTTTTCCTGTGCTCGTACTTTTCTTTTTTTGCTAAATTTCACAAAAAAGACTCAGTTACGTCATCCAATTTATTGCTGTTTGGTATAAAGTCAAAAATCAATTTCTACAAGTTTTCTACTTTTGGAAAATATATACCATTATTGGGTTGAAAATATTTACCTTTATTGGGTTGAAAATATATACCTTTATTGGGTTGAAATCTAGTTTTGCAGATGTTTGGCTAAATACGCCGACAAAACGTTACGTTTCTACATAAACCTTAATTATTTCTTTAGTCTGTTAGTCTACTTGCTTTCCATCTTTGTCTTCATGGACTTCCGGTGTTTCGTTTGACGTGCTGTGTTAGGTTGCCAGTGTCCATGGCAACGCAAGTTTAATAATCTAAATCACTTATCGATAAAATCTGAGATTAATTTTTAATTGGGATTCCTGGAGGACCAGCTATAAAACTATCGTTAACGTCAACGATTAAATGTGTTAAGTGACAGTGTTACAGTGTAAGGGTGCGTTCATCGCGTTATTACAACATTGGTAATAACAAGGTGTGGTCCATAAAAATGGAGAGAACATGTTGCAGTGTTGACATATTTCTGATACTGATTTTCATTGTTGTGGAAGTTGGGTATATCCAGAACGGCAAACGTACAGCAAGATATGTTGCTAGCAATGATTTGTTGTGAAATGTAGAGGGAATATGAATAGGAATTATACCATCTGTCCAGTTTGCATGTGTAGCCTTACTGTATTGCTTGTTGAAAAATGTAGAGGGAATATGAATAGGAATTATACCATCTGTCCAGTTTGCATGTGCAGCCTTACTGTATTGCTTGTTGTGAAATGTAGAGGGAATATGAATAGGAATTATACCATCTGTCCAGTTTGCACGTGTAGCCTTACTGTATTGCTTGTTGTGAAATGTAGAGGGAATATGAATAGGAATTATACCATCTGTCCAGTTTGCACGTGTAGCCTTACTGTATTGCTTGTTGAAGCTTATAGGAAAGGGTGTTACATAACTTCTTTGATGTACAACTTAGTGTTGCCTATGACAATGATAAATTAAAGACATCAGGTTTGAGAAAATGAAGGTATTTGATTGTTGTGGATTTATTAGAGCCTGAGAGCCTGGTATGATGACACAAAGATTTTGATGATTAATAGCTGCAATGCAATTGGCTATTTTCCTTTTATAGGTCACAAGCGACTTAACATTGGCAACATGGCTGCAACTGAATGAATGTACGTTCTACAGTGACTACAGGTGTCACTAGTAAATAATGTGGATGGCGTTTATCAGTTCTTTTGTCCTGAGAATGGTGTTATTGGGCATTTTAAATTAACATTTATGTATGACAGACAGTGGTTTTGTCACATTTCTCAACAAAAACTCAAATTTTTTGAAATTTTTGCTTTTAGTTGGTTGTTAGCAAAGTTTGTGTTGTACTACTGTATTATTTTTTAGAATGTCGAAGACAAAGTGGGCAGCAAGTCGATCCAACATTTCATAAATGGGGCGTCCATACTTGTCATATCTTGCATCATTTCTCATTAACTTTTATTTTGGATGCTGTCAGCAAGTTAAGAAACACCAATGCTTGCTTTTTTGGGGCGTCTAATACTGATCAGGGCGTTCTAGTTAGGGCGTGTGTGGTTAATTTAAAAAGTTCTCACCATGAATTTTCTTAGTTTTTGAGGTTCCAGTTAGCTAATATGAAATGAATACCATGAAATGTAACTAAATATGCACTTTTTATTCTAAATAGTCGCGAATTTCTTAATTTTGAAGAAAACTTAGTTATTTCCAAGTTTCCTGCCAAATGGTGTAATGGGTGGAAGACGTTTGGTCACATGACAATCAATTGCAATGGTGGAACATAGCAGATCAGAAGACAAGGACGATTTTGAGCGAGAACTGGGCAGTTGTTATGGAGACGGAGGAGGGTGGATACGGGCATCATACTCAAGTACTTGAAAAATCAGACAATGAATTCGATTTCCCACTTAGTGAACTAATTCGTTGTCTATGAGGCCATATGAACTCGATCCACTAGCATGGAAATTCTGTAGACATATGTGAGCCACAACCATCTGAACCAAGGGGTGGTCAGTATTCACAAAATAGACTCATAATAATCACTGAAAAAGGCCGCACTAAACCTGGGTTACCCGTATTCACTATTGCCATGATGGAATGAGCAGTCTAAACACAATGCATAAGCCTACTTGTAGTAGCACTCTATCTGGGCCGGAGTCGAGGGCCTGGCATCACTGGCCCTAGCATGGAAGCAGTTTGTTCATTATTTATAAAATTTTCAAATACATTTACAAGGTGGCGAGTCTTTCATTGTAGCACAACTTTTGTGTTTGGTCAAAACACGATTCCTTGAAATGTGCTAAACAAAGTGCGGCTCCCGACTGAATGGCATGTTCCACACGGCTGACATTCCACTCTCTTGTGCGGTGCACAAACCGATGCCATTTCAGTGCAACTTTTACGTACTTAAGGAAATTTAAACACAGAGACGTTCTTAGTCAAGTTGCTTTTGCTACAGCCTCGACAAACGGACCTTTTCATGTCTGAAAAAGGCGGCTCTCCACGGAATTTCCTCACAAATCCCTAGTATCGCGCTGGTAAAAACAGCAACGTGGAGACAGTGTTCCATCCATTACGTACAACCCTGATAACAGAAAAATATATTTTAAAAAATTTTAGGCTCGTTTCTTAGCAAGAGGTATACTAAAGGCATTAATAAAATTCTTTTTGAGGCACAGGATCATGGTGGGAACTCTTTAAGTCTGATAAGGGCCTGGTGAGGAGCCTTGGAAAAATACAAAGTTCTTGCTGTAAGTGCACTGAGCCTTTGGTTACAAATACAAAGAGTTCTTGCTGTAAGTGTATTGAGTTTTTGGTTACAAATGCGTGAAGTATTGTCTTCAACGATCACAAATGCAAAAGGGCCAATCAGTGTGTGACATATTTCCTATCTAAATATTGTCCACTCACCAGTGGGGTTTTTGTTTTTGCTAAATTAATTGTACTTTTCATAAGCTATTTTATTAACTGATAGCCCTAAGTGCCAACGATGTTAATACATTTTAGTTCTGTATTATTTTAAACGCCACACCCTTCAAGGCAGCATACTGTATATTTTACCTCTAAAGTTCATACATCAAACTCTAATGTTTTTGTTACCGTGACAACATTGATTTCCTGTTTACTCAGCTGGGATTGTAATCGATAAACTGCGATGAAATTATGGCATCGGTCTCCGTTCCATGAATGTCACAGGACCTTTTTTATTTAACGATTTCTTAATTTGTCATTGACACTTATTGTGTCAGACCACTGAACTGATTTACAGTCATTTTGACCAAGAAAGATTATAAATTGGATTGTAGCTTCACGTCCAATAATTTGAATGACAGTTTTATTTAGACATGAATGGAATATAATATTGTTGAATTCACATGTGTCAGCTGGTCCAAACCACCAACAGTTTCTCCTTGCAGCCACTGTCCCCAGATGGTCTTTTGTTGGAAAGTAGCTTGGCAGTCATAATGTTGTGTAATGCCCACTTTCTGAATTTAACTCCCCTCGTTGGGAGACAGAAAAATGCATCGTGTGATTGACCTAGTTGTGGAAAGGTAGGACGGCTAATGCTCTTCTGAGCTGATGGTGACATGTGAGGAAAGAATGATTACACCAGGTATACTTAATGATCACACCACACATGCTCAATGATCACACCACACATGCTCAATGATCACACCACACATGCTCAATGATCACACCACACATGCTCAATGATCACACCACACATGCTTAATGATCACACCACACGTGCTTGAGGATTAGACCATGCATGCTTAATCCTGTTTGATATCAGCATTGCAAACCATGGAAACTAATTGTGATGTTGTAATTATCACCACAGCAGTGTCCCACTGACGCACGGCCTTGTGGGTAAATACTACAGTATCGGAGAGAGTACTGCACAAGGAATGGCCTTTGTAAGGTGGCACAAAATGAGTGGGTTCCCAGCATTTTGAGAATTAGTTTTCTCCACAGAACACCGGGGAGCCATTTTAGTGACTATTGCTGGTGTTTTAGTCATTCTGAAAACTAAAAAATCACCTGGAAATAATAACCAATCCCTGTGTGGATAGTTATAGGGTGAAGTGTGTGGACAACAGTAGCAGCCATTATGGCTATATTACTGATCTACATAATTACATGCTGGTCACATTAGCCATCATCAAGCCTGTGAATTACCATACCTGTAATAATGCTTCACAGTGCTCCTTACATAATGCCCCCAGGTGTGTATATGACCTCTTTTTAACCTTTCATACTCTAGTTTAGGAGTCGCAGGTAATTTCCATATCAGGGGCCACCCATGTGGGACATTTTCTACACCCATTGCGGCCCATTAAACAACCCATTTCAAACAGGGATGTTTGCAGTTTTACAGTTTAATGTAAGCTTGTTTTTAATTTAGAAAGACAGGAATGCATCCTTTTGTGGACAAATTGAATTTAGATCTACTTTATTAAAAGACATAACTAATGGTCCATCTGACTAGGAGCTTTGAACAGCAACTTAGAGAAAAGTGACTGTAAAAACTTCAGTTTGGCAGAAATATAATTGTTGCCAATATTGTTATTTTTCACTTTTGAAAGTTTAAGTAGGTTGGTGCAAGTGTCAGACGTGTGCCAGTGATGTGCATGACCTGTTAGTAATAACAGTCACTGCTAGATGTCCTCCAACTGTCTGTTAGTTCTACGTACTACCAGTCACACTCTCATTGTAGTATGTTGTCACTCATATTCCCAGACTCCCTCTGTTGGACAATGTTGGCAATATTTTCTCTTCCTTCTCGATGTTTTCTGTGAAAATTGAAATGTTTTCTTAGAGTGAATACTCCCATATCCCTTTTTGGCCTGTCTATGGTTGTTTGTTCCCTGGCCAAATATACAGATCCTACCTGGCTGGCCACAGTGTATGTGTATATGTTACTAGGAAGAGGGTTTGAGGGGATCCCAGGGAGAGGGTTGAGTTTTGTCTATTGTTTCTTGTCAAAGTTGTGTTAATTGATATACAAGTAGTGACACCTAGCGGGCTGTTTTTCACTGTTTAGTAAGTAAGCACTACAGCTGGTTGTTGGCTGCAGTTACTGAGATGTGGAGAGTATTGGATTACCACTGCCTGTTTAGATTATGAAAGGTCGCCCATTAGCGCTTATACTTTTCATCAGGATTTAAATGTCAAATACAGATACTTGATCATGGATTGGTGGCGTAAGGCCTGTTTAATATTCATACCTCTCTTAACACATAAAGTCCAGGCATCTTGGTAGTTGATTTTATATGATTCACATATTTTTGTTGCTAATGTAGAAATGTTACAGCAGTGAACTCGACACTAGCTAATTTCTATGTAGAATGCCCATTTCTCTGCCTGAATGTAATTACGTTCATCAGAATTACTGTTTGTAGCGTTATTTGGATATTGTTATCAGCTACGCTTAATAGATCAGCACTTATCACTGGTTTTCATAGCTAGTTGGGAAAATAAACCGGTTCCCATGACAACTCGGTGTTATTACCAAGATAAACCTACTGGTCGCTGGGTTATTCATATAAAGTCGTATTGTATTAGTATAGTAACTCCTTATATACATGTGCTCAAGTGAAGAATACAACAAGCTTATGTAGGTACATCAAAGTTTCAATGACTTGTTCAAGGCAAATGTCACAACATGGCCACTTCTTCTCTTATCCATCTAAGTCTCCTATTGAAGTTGATGAGATTCTAATGGTTGGTATGAGATTCAATGCACTTTCCCATTCAGGAACTTGGGTTTTCTGAAACTTCGCCGAAACTTCGCTTATCTTTGCGTCTAAACAGCGATACCACAGTTATTGCTAGGAGACGAGACGACGCACTTCATTCGTCCTGTCAAACAAATATTGAGTAGTGGGTTTGAGGCTAACTGAAAATTGTCTTGCCATTTACGAGTGTTTGTGAAAGTGATCAGTATTTTTCTTCATCAGATATGCTTTCTTTTATTTATTTACTTGTGTCTTGAGAGCACGTTGGCTACACTACAATAACAAAGAACATGTTTTGCGAGTCACGCGTGGTCGTATATCGTTACTGCGACCTCTACCGATACATTCGGCAAATTATCGCTCTGACCTTTCCCACTACACCGAATTTTCGGTGAGTACTGAAGCTTCGTCCTACTATTTTCAGCGAAGTTTCATTTACAGTTTAACTGCCGGAGTTGTCTTTTCCAGCTTACCGAAACTTCAGTAAAAGCGAAGTTTTGCCTCTAATGGGAACGTCGCTTAAGGGCAGTTCACACACTGACGTGTATTGCAGTGCATTGCAAAGTCCTGTTGAAATTGATCAGTTTCTAATGGTTGGTATGAGGCTGAGTACAGGTGACACACTGACCATGCAGTATGGCAAGCGTTCAACTATTTGGCACACAAGTATCTTGTACATGGAATCTTATTTTATTGCGTTTCTCACCAAAACCTAACGATAATTTTATTCTGATAAGAGAATTTTACTCTGATAAGATGATTTTACTCCGATAAGATACTTTTACCGTGATAAGATAATTTTATTTACTTCGGTAAAACAGTTTAACTCCATTTAGATAGTTTTACTCCATTGTCATGGTTGTCCAGGCTCATCTTCCTCAAGTGTCACTAAACAACAATTAGTAAAGACTCTTTCGCCCATTAGGTTTTCACGAGGTGGGTGGTGAATAGGGATGTCCAGGATTATATAGCGACTCTCGGGTTTTTCTTGGTTGCATTACTCTATTGGTCCTTCCAATGACAAGGAAGTATTACTGCTGTGGTGTGGGCTGCAACTCTGATGTGAGAAAGTTTGATAAACTGGACAAATATCTGTGGACACGTGATCTGAAATTCTTCGCCTTCCCGACATAAATGAGAGACACGAAAATGAGCCTGATTTCCAAAATGATGTCACGTGCTTTCTTATCTCCGGGACAAACGAGAGTTCTATCGCCGTGTAATCCGTGATGGCCTTATTATCACAGTTGATCCAAATGAAATTCTGACAGTCATGCACTTAAGACTTTGGTTTAAGTTTTGTCGTCAGCCACGTGAGCATGTTTTATGTGTGAAGATATGTGATCTGCAGAGGTGTTTGGTGATCACATTAGGTGATTGCTCAAAGACGAATATCATGATTACTGACATCACTTTCACTGAGTCTGTGTGTTTAGCAAACTTCAATGAAGTGAAATTCTGCTCTGTGTAAGGGACTACATTCTTTACAATCCATGTTGGGGCCTTAGCATTGTTTAACATAATTGAGAGCAATAGAAAAGAATATACTGATGAAGTCGATCCTTTCATTTGTTTAGGCTAGAAACCTTAGTTGATTTTTTGACATTATCTGTGGTAATAGGAACAGGACAGTTTCCATAGTCAACCATCACTTATATGTTATGCTAAAATTACTGTTGTATCTTTTACATTTTTGTATGTTGTCTGTCTGTGAGACTTTTCACTTGAAAGTGCCATAGTTTGTGTTTACATTGGCTTGGCCTTATTAACTTGTAATAATAGCCAAAGGGTTGGTATAAGAACAAACACAAAGCCAGGATTTAATGTGGTGCCATTCAGACAGGCAGGTATGGGAAAACAGGACCAGTGTGGTTGGATACCTGTCAGATGGTGGACAGCGCATCAAGCCTCTAGTTTGTGTTAGAGCTTCTAATGCTGGTGAGAGGTTTTCAATGTTTGCTAAGATAAATGTTGTTTAGTGATTTCCCAGTTTGAAGGTTCACTTTAGTACATCTCACTCATATCACTATTGACAGTGTATGGTTTAGCCCCTGTTCAACTTGTTCACATAGAGCCCGGCAGTTCTGAGAAACATTGGGCCCAAGGAATATCGCAAAGCAACGGGTCTTTTATAACCCCAGGGGGTCTAAGTTCATTGTCAAGTAAATTAGCACTTGGGTCGCTAAAACTTATCTGCTACAGAGTTGAACAGGTGTGCGTTCAGTAACGCTAGGACCTAGCTAAAATCCAGCCAAAGTCATGTGTTCTCATTTGAAATACATGACAATATGTCACGTCAAGAATCTCGTGAAGTCTTGCTTTTTAGCGAGGTTGCTGAATGGCAGGCAGACATACTCTCTTAGTTAGCACTGTCGCTATTCTCGTTTGATGTGCGACTTTGAAGTGGCGCGTGTGTATGTCCCCACACTTGAATCGTTGGAGTGCATGTTACACTGACAGCAACATATGTGAGTGACAGGTGACTTATACATGTGTGCGTGCTCAGCCACAGAAAGTTTAGTAGGGCTGGAGAATTTGTTTGCCGTCTTGCCATAAAAAAGAGACGCATTTCCAAGTCACGGTCTGTAGGGACATTGCGCGTAAACAGCGGGATTGACCAGTGCCGCAGTGAGATGATATTGTTGGGGATATTGTAATAGGCTAATCAGGACAGCTTGCATGAAAAATAAATGTTTTTTTCATCACAAATTCTGTAAGGTGGTCACTAGTGAATGAAACATCGCTGTGATGTTTTTAATTGATCACATATTTATGGCTTGGTCCGAATTTTTTGCCGGCTCATCCAAAAATTTGCAAAAGTAGCCAAAAACACCAGCCAATGAAACGCGTCTAAGATCGGTTCTGAATTATCCAAAGATGTTATCCCATGCTCACTCTACAGGTTTACAACTAAATGAAGAGGGCTAAGTGTTTAACTTGATTTTGAAACAAACAAATAACGGCCAGATTTGTACAAGTGCCAGGTATCTGCTTTCTGCCAAAAGCTAGCATAGTCTCTCGTTCTAGAGAATTTCCAAGTTGCACTGTTGCTACTTGATACGAAATGACCAGTCTCGGCTCGCATTCCCAAATTTCAAGTCGTGAATGTCTAGCGCCGAGGTGATTACAACTGACACCGAACTAGCGTGTACTGCAGAGTGGTCATTGCTGGTTAGAGCTAGTCACTAACTAGCATGTACTCACTGAGTGGTCATTGCTGGTTAGAGCTAGTCACTAACTAGCGCGTACTGAGTAGACATTGCTGGTTAGAGCTAGTCACTAACTAGCGCGTACTCGCTGAGTAGGCATTGCTGGTTAGAGCTAGTCACTAACTAGCGTGTACTCACTGAGTAGGCATTGCTGGTTAGAGCTAGTCACTAACTAGCGCGTACTCGCTGAGTAGACATTGCTGGTTAGAGCTAGTCACTAACTAGCGCGTACTCACTGAGTAGGCATTGCTGGTTAGAGCTAGTCACTAACTAGCGCGTACTCGCTGAGTAGACATTACTGGTTAGAGCTCAAGTCACCAACTTACCGCGGCTACCGATTACCCGAATAATTGGCGATTTGTTTACAAGTTATTTTTACCAACAAAGAAACGTGTACGAACTATTTTTCACTGGACCCCCTACTGTACGAAGTATTTTGTCCCTTAGTACCCCCGCTGTACGGGTTCTTAAGACTCATCCCGAGTCACAGTCATAAAATATTAAGCAAATACTTGCTGTTGAGTAGTGCCTTTGCAGTAACTTTTAATTGACGACTGTCTCATGTCCGCTTACCTCCGATTCTCGTCATTACGTAACATGTTTCACGCAATGGCAACTGAACTTAGCCAAGCCGGGCGTTCAAGATAAGACAGCCGCACTAAACCTTACATTGACAATTTATTGGGTTGCGGAGTCTAGAACATAAGCATTCCCAACTATAAAAAAACACCTGAATTAGTTTTTCAAACATTTATTTTGTCAAACAACTCATTAATTGCTCTCTGAACTCAGAACTTTACAGGTAATACGCACATAGTTCTACTCGTGTCACGAAACCACTGTGGCCATAAATTTAATCCTTATTATGTAACTTCTACAACACGTGAAGATTGCACGCGCGCACTTTGCCACGTGAGAATAGTTGCAATGAAACTGGAGCACTGTATAGTCATTTGTCGTCTGCGCACTACAGTCATTGGAATCAGCTCTAACAAGACTAAGGGACGGCACGGTACTGTTACTCCGCACTTTTGTAAATTTATTCGTGTAGTACTAATCTGAGGGTAACAGAACCTTGTTGGGAAAATCTGCTTTTATGACAATTTTACGACCATTTGGCGACACACTGGAAAACTATCACTATTTCCACATTTTCTGTCGTCAAAAATGGCGATCTGAAAAAAGACTTTTCGAGCTCTATGCTAGCGTAGTTAGCAAATAACGGATTCCAATCACCTGAATAGAATTGGCGCTTATTGATTTGTGTTCTTTTATAAGAATGAAAATTTCCATTTTACCGATCCAAAAAGCTTGTACGAATTTTTTTTTTCCGTCACAGATATGTGTAATAACTATTTTTCCCTCGGATTCCTACTGTACGAACTATTGGAGACAAACGGCATGTTTCAAGGGTCCTGTACGAACTAATAGAATGTACGAATTAATAGAGAAAACACCGTAATTGGCCTATGCAGTGATCACATGTCTGGCACTATTATGTGGCGATTAGGACAGGCAGAGAGGTATATAGAAATTCACAGTCGCAACGTTTCCATTATTTCACAGATCTTGGATATTTTCTATTCTGGTAACAACCACTGGTCATTTTAATGCTCTAAACTTTTTGAAAAGTATGTGAGGATTAATTCGTGTGTGTTGGCAATTGGTTGTTGTGAAGGATTAAGATTATCCTGGGTTGTTAAGTCCCATTATTAAGATTAACCTGGGCTGTAGCCTGCTTATCATTAAGGTGTTCTCACCATGATCCTGTATCTCAAAAAGAATTTTATTAATACATCTTGAGAGATTTAGTAGCCTTTAGTATACCTGTTGCTAAGAAACATGCCAAAGTTTTAAAAGAATATATTTTTTGTTATCGTAATTGTACGTAATGGATGGTAACTACATGGGGGGGGGGGGAACTCTTTAAGATTAATGTGGGCTGTAGCTTGCTTATCACTTTCAAAATGCTTTGTAATTGTGCCCAGTCTGCAATTGCTATTTGAATCATCTTATTTACTTGTACATTCTAAACTCCTGGCCAGGAAACTCATTACTGCTCAGATGTATAACAGACACTGTGCACTCGTGCATGATCAAGTGAATAGAATTTTATTTAATTGTGGTGAAGCGTGAACTGAGAAAATGTTAAATAGATGCTCCCCATGAAATGAAATGAAATGAAATGCTTGTTGTCGTATCTAAGGCGTTGTTCTGTTGTTACAAAGCATTTTTATCAGAGCAGATGAAATCGGGTGTAGATGACTTCCCAACATTGCTACAATAGGTGGAGGCAGGTCTGTCATCTAATTGTGGTTGAGAAGAGAGAGGTATGAATACTGTATTGTGGTGAATTGAATACGAAGAGAGAGGTATGAACACTATATTGTGGTGAATTGAATGTGACGGCTCTTAGAATTGTTTTTGTGGCATTTGCGGGTTTTCTTTAATTTTTATTCTTTTGGTGATTTGATGATAATGAAAGTGATGAGACATCTTGGACAGATATACGGGCTAGACATCTTGGACAGATATACAGGCAAGACATTAGATGTGCAATTACACATCAGTCATCTGATATAAAGGCAAGACATTAGATGTGCAATTACACATCAGTCATCTGAGTGAATCAGATTTTGTGTTCACACTTTACAAGGCATGAATGAGTTAAGTTAAATGGATTCAAAGTCGCTCATAAGAGGGGGTTTAGGTTAAACCGTTGATATTTACGCATGCATCCTGAAGTGATTTGAACCTCAAACGGATTTGAAATCAACTTAATCTGCAGTGTAAATTGGGATTTTAGTGTTGATACTGATATGAAAGTTGCATTATCAAAAACATAAACTGGTTACTTAAAGGCAGAGTATTAAATAAATTATTTGGATGTTTATGGACAATTGGTTGAGTGCTTTACATTTTTGTGTTTCTTGTTACTTGGAAAACATCATCTTGCTGGGTTTTGTAGGAGTACAAGGCTCTTGTCTGATGCTTGTTCAGTTCTTTCACCTTGCAGGCAGTAAAATACTGGTATGTTATCCATGTCAAAATGCCCTCAAGTCTTGTGCCGAGCCCTAAATCTGGATGGGTAGACCTCAGGTGTTCAGTCATTAAGCCTAAGTGCATCTTATTATGAAGGTATTTCTTATGAACATGCCTGCAAACATTATGGTTGGAATCCATTTAGGAAGATGGAATGTTATTTGTCAGACAATGACTAAAGGTGACCAAGGCTTCAGGCTGTCTCTCAGAGACATTCTGGTTGAGTTGTGAACTACCCATTAACTGATCTGACAGAAACAGAGGTTGGTTGCAGTTGAAAGGAGTTGTGGTCTCCACTACTTGTGATTTTGTTGTGTTGTTGTAGCTCTCAACTTCACCACAGCATTGTCACCACAACAAACTATGTGCTGTTGGTATGTCAATGTTGACATCAACCTGGTTCATTACCTGTGTCTACAGGTAAATAATTAAACAGGTACACATCTCTATCAGCTCTGTTATGTTTCAATCAGAGTAAATTTGTTCTCTTTGACCATCAGTTTTACTTTTAACTTTGACGCCAGCAGACTGTTTTAACTTGTGATTTGAAGAGTCCTTGTTTGCCCCACTATTTACCTGGTGTACACACCTGTAACTAGCTTTGTAACAGTTGGAGGACGAGTGACATTGTTTTGCTGTTTGCACTCCATGCTGGGTTTGTCTTGTCAACACTTGTACAATATTGCCTGATAGTAGTCGAGAGTTACTTAAACATTATTGTTGAATCTAATTTTGCAGAAACTGTTTGAAATTTATTGAATAATTACCAAAGTAGGAATTTGTGGCGTTCTTTTCCATGGCCAAAGATGTTGGCTCTTTGTCTAGCAGCAAACGTTCAGTCAATTTTACCCTCATGTAGCTTGAGTAGAAAGCCATGATTTTGGAAATATTGTCTTAGATTGATAGCATTTTCTACAAAATCATTACATGTCACATACTTCTGCTTGTTCAAGACCCAGTATGATTGAGTCAGAACTCGAGTTGTGTTCAGACGGGCAGTTGGTTTGTATGAGTTGATCCTGGAACAGAATGATCAGGTGAAACTATTTAATGAGATGTTTAGCATCTAGATCATCATGCCCCCAGCACAAATGGTCACGTGGACAGAGATGATGTCAAGAAGGAAGTGTGTAGCATCTGTGCAGGGCACTGTACTTGTGTCATCACGTCACCTTGACAACCTTGACAACCCCAGTGACAGGTTTATCAGGGTTTCTCAGTCAGTGGAGGGTAAGTTGGCACTGTGAGTGCCAGGAAAATGTGTCTTTGTTGACAGCAATATTTACAGTTATCTGTGATGAGACCCAAGTTAACTGGTCATACTACATCTTCATGTTTACTGTCAAGTTAATTTGGATATGAGACTCAAGTTAGCCATTAATACCAATCAAGACACCAAAACATGGACTCCTCCATGCCCGCAAAGGTGTCAGTCTACTCTATCCAATTATTTCAAGTGATTATTTCATGATCACTTGTGCTGGCAGTAACATGTTCTGTGGTATTTGATTCCCCTCTCATTGACTAGAGCAAACAACTGCTAGAATACTCTGTATCCAGACTTGTTATTTTTTTTGTGCTCACCACAAGTTGACACAAATACGTTGTGGTCATAGCCAGCGGCCATTGCCAGTGTGTGCCATGGGGGATGAATGCGAAAGCAACGCCTGCAGGGGTGGGTGAATAGTAACCGTCCCCCTTTCACCCCATGGACACACAATGGGGTCTCGGAATTTTCAATGACATCGGCTTTGTTTGAAAAAACTCGCTGTTCATTCATTGGCCGGTTGTTTATTTGATCAGGCGGGCGTCCATGATTGAGTGGAGTCAAGGAGCTGAAAATGAACTGAGCAAACAGTCGCTGTTGTAACTGAGAATTGGATTTCATTAGATTGCCTTGTCTGTGGGAGCAAACTTTCCCATCAATGTGGCTGTGAAATACAGTATCAAGATGTTATCACTGGTAGTTGTATGGTTTAGTGCTAGTCCCAGCTTGTATTTCTTATCAGATGTGAGTCAATTGTGCTTTGTGAGAATACCAGACAGTATTGAAGCCTGGTTGTGCTTACAACTTGAATTGAATTGAAGTCCACATTTATCTCAAGACATCTGAAGCAGTAGGATTATTTTCTTTCAGATGGTCTGAATTGAAGTTGTTAGAGTGGCATGCTTCAAACTTTAGGGGCTTTTCACTCTCCTAGGTGGCACATAAATGAAAGCGCTCATAAAAAATAATGTATAAAGTGTCTTGATTGTTTTGTTACTGTTATAGGTATGATCAGGTGACCACCATTACATATTGTTACATAACAGATGATCTGCGTGTGTCAAGGATGGCCATATTCTGTTCTTCATAGTGCAATCAAACAAAGTTCTGAGTATATACTCTTTGTTATGATCCTTCTTACAGTCACTCTGTCTGCTACCATTGTTCAGTCACTATGGTAACCAAACATGGTAACATTAAGTGCATGAGAAACAGAACTCTTCATGCCAGCCAAGTGTTTGCATAGTAACCATATTGAGTTCAATTTATTCTCCAAAGTCCCTGTGCAGCCAATCACTTGGTCATCCTGTGTGCTGATGTTTAACTTTCATTTGAAATGTTGTTTCCATTGAAACACTGAATAGCCATTACTAGCCAATGAGAGGTTTTGTGTGTTTCTTCACAAGCTGCTGCATTATGCTCCTCACATAACCTTGGATATCAATTGTCTTCAAGTGGAAATTGTTGTGTCGTAATTTTCACCTGAAATTGTGCTGGCGATGTGGCCTGTTACTTTTTTAGTTTTTGCAGCAAACTTGCTTGTGTTCCTTTTTCTATGTACTTTGTGAAACTTAATACTTGTTGAAATTTGTTTTGTGATATCACCGACTTTTCACCCGTGACTTAGAAACACTTCACGATTCAGTTATTACAAAAAAGGTGACGCTACCATAGTTCTTCTCGCCTAAAATTGGTGAAATTTCAAAGTAACAGTTTTCAGCTAGTTTTCCAATAATTTAACGTTTTTTTGTAGTCTGTGTTCCTTGTGGGGTTTGACAGTAGTGTGCTGAAGACCTGTTTTTGAAATCTCGTGCATGTTTTCTTTTGATGTCTCGTCTGCCATAACTGCGGACTGTACTACAAACTGGCTGTTGACTGACCTGGAGTATACGCACTGGGTGTGGTTATATTTTCACAGTGCTTGAACTCATCTATGGCATATTGTCATTGGATAGCTTAGTTGCAGGATTTTACAGTTGTTGAAATTGAAAAAGAACTTGCTTTGGAACTTCTACTTAAACAGTTTGTGAACTCAGCTGTAAAATATGTATTTCAGTTTTTATTTTTGCAGTGATTTATAGTTAATGATGTTCTCTTATGTTTTAAATGTCAGACACTTGCAAGTAAACATTAATTGGCAAATGGAATCATAGATGTTAATTAGTTGAAGAGTAACATCTACTGTACACATATACAGTTGAACAGTGTAGAATGTGTTCTATGGCTTAGTATTGTGTTATACATACCTAAGTCCATGGCTGTGCTGTGAGTTGTTTATCTCTCCTGCTCTTGTGCACATTCACTATGAGTTGTTTGTCTCTCCTGCTCCTGTTATTGTGCACATTCACTGTCAGTCTCTTTTGTTGCTGTGTTATGACTTGTAACCAGAGTCAGGCATCAGAACAGAGAAAACATGGTGATTGGTTTTCACTAAGCTTTACAATGGCCCCATGGTCTGATGTGTTTGTTTAATAGATTACATGAAATGTAACTCCTGCTTCATAATGCAACTCTTTGTCACTTGAGCAGTTACTGACCTCAATGCAAGTTGGAAACCACCAAAATTTTCATGAGCTTTATGGGTATGTAGCTTCAAATATTTTTTCGGTGAATTTCAAAGAATTGATAAATTAATGGTAATAAGAGGACAGTTTAATGCAAACTTTTAAACTAGTGCATAATAAGTGGGTGCATTCACCTACAGATGCCCCTAGTCTCAAAAATGCTGTTAGGATTTTTTGATTATTCACTTAGTTCAAGTTTTATGCCAAATTAACTCACAAAACGAGGCATTTTTGTAAAAAACAGTGGTCTTATTCATATATCGCGTACTGAGTGATATACAGATAAGACTTGACATTTTTATAGAAAAATGCCTTGTGTTTTGCGAGTTAATTTGGCATAAAACTTGATTGGCATAAAATTTGAACTAAGTGAATAATCAAAAGTTCCAAATAGCTTTTTGGAGACATAACGTCAAGTTTTCATTTTAAAACGTTTTAGGAAAATCAGCCGGCTAGTGATTTTGCCATGAACGTACCTTTCTTGCACATGAAAATTTGACTGATAAAACGCGGTCACGTGACAATAAAGACACAATAGTAAGAAACATCTTTCCCTTTCAGAAAATAGTTACGTTTAATGCTTGACAGTGCATAGTATTTGACTTAGAATTGAGGCCATTTATTACTATCCTATATAAGCTTGAGTGAGGCTGAGCCAGGACCTCTTGGGGTTCATGTGTTTTTCAGACTATATCTTGCACCAGATCATGACAACGTGGCTTTTTGTATGGACAGGTGTGCCTTATTGAGCCAGGTAATGTAAACAGAGCTCATTAACAGTGGGCTTGATGAGTATTGATTGTCTGGCATTTGTTGTTAGTTACATCTAAACAAGCCATGAAGCCAACTGAGGCAAGGTTATTGAGCCAAAGTGTCATATTCTAACCTGGTCCACAGCTTTTGTATTACATAATTTGTGTGGGTTTTATTACTTGTATTCTTAATTGATTAATTAAGTGTTTAATTTGCAATAGCTGTTTGTCAAGTACTCCTTAGCAGTTGTGGCTGTCCACCATGTGGTTGATGGTGTGTCCTGTAAGGTGTCCACATAGTAATGGTTGCCCACCATGTGGTTGATGTTGTGTCCTGTAAGGTGTCCACATAGTAATGGTTGCCCACCATGTGGTTGATGGTGTGTCCTGTAAGGTGTCCACATAGTAATGGTTGCCCACCATGTGGTTGATGGTCCTATCGTTACCTTGCAATAAGTTAGTTGGTAATTCCTTAACAATAATGTTGCTTTAGTTGTGAAGCAACTGAGGAAAGCCCAAGTTAACTTATCTGTTGGCGGTGGAGTTAGCTCCGTTAGAAATGCCTTGAAGTTTTAGGGTTGCCTACTAGTGCTGCAAAATATATGAACATAGGAAGGTAAACTGAGCTCTATTACAGAGAGTGCTTTGTTAAATGTGGTTTTTGTGGTCTGGAGGTCAGTGACATCTGGTGTAATTATCAAGGATCTGGTCACTGAGGGGGACTTCAGTACCTTTACTGTAAATAAAGGCTTTTGACAGAAACACACAGAAGCTTTCACAGGACCACCTTTGACTTTTGTTGTTGAGCAATGCCTCTGGATTTTCAATTTCTTGGGATGAAAGATTTGAGGAATGGCATTTTGTCTTCCACAAGTTGGCCTGATGGGCGTCTGTGTGTTAATTGGTGCAGTTTGTGCTCCGCTCTTGTAGAAAGGAAACAAAAATCCTGTTTGTGGAGTATCTGCAAATTGTGCTGTGCATTTACAGGAAGTGTCGTTAATTTTCCATGAAATTCACATAGCAGTTGCTTTGTTGGCTTACTGCCTGTGCTTGTTGTCTGCAATGGTTTTGCTTACTGTCTCGACACTTTCTGCCTCCTGTTAACTTCTACAAGTTGAACAATGCATTTGTTTAGGAATGGTAGCTCTCATCACAAGAATTACTTATTACCAGTGCTGCAGCTTTCCTCACTGAATTTTGCAGTTCTCACTTTTGTAAAATGAAACCAGCCGACGACTGTTTTCACTCAGTGGCTAAATAATCGAGTTCAACTTTTTTTGGACAGCCTTACTAAATTCCATTGGTAGTGACTCATGTGGTGAGGTTGGGCGTCTCCATCCTTTCTACCCAATTAGTGTGACTGGAAATATGGCCATAAAGGAAACAATAGATCAACCATGGGTTTGGGACTATATCAGCTATTTTAGAGGTTTGTCAGTCAGATATGGTCGTGCCTCAATTAACACAGTAATCCTCTGGTGGATCTTCGGTAAAAGTTGGTTTATCTCGTTTAACTGTAGATGAAAGTTTGCTTATTTTGGACAGAAGTTTCGGTTATGCATCTCAGATGAAATTTCTTTTCCTACTTCCTGAAACTCGTTCTAAAACTGAGACTGGTGATGTGAAAGTGATGCGCGTTAGTGATATGTCTGAGTAGCAGCCATACTCTGTACTGTTTTTTATTACATCAAGTAAGTGTTCACTAGCTTTTGTATGACAGTATTAATCCTAACTGGGCTCAAACTATATGTAGTAAAGTGAGTGGAAACCCATTGCTGTTATGACAATAACACACTCAGTGTTTTGTTATTGAAGAACACTCCAAAACACACACATAAAATTTCACTTGATTTAATCTGAGTAAACATGCCCTAATGTAGACTTTTTGTTAGCAAGATCTGTCCCATGAGTGCACTGGCTCACCACTGGCTCTTGTATTGATTCTGTCTTTTCTTCTTCAAGAGTTCATCAGGTACAAACCTGGTGACTCTCAAAACTATGTCATAACTTGGTGGTGAAGTGAAGGAGCTGTTTGGTATCCTGCTGTGATAGCCTCTAGTTATACTACACGGTTATTGTGCAACAGTCAATCACTTGATTAGAGTGCTTTTGGTTGTCTAACTTTACTTCATCTGTGTATCCCAGCCCCAGGTTTGTTTAATGGTGCTTATGAAGTCAAGGCTTACAATGTTAATCTTGGCTTTTCACAGCCTAGAATTAGCATTCTGGGTATTTATCTTCTCTTTTCTTCCTAACTCAACACTTTCAGTATTCGCCTGTGGTGCGTGTAGAATGGTCAGTGGTTCTCATTGGTTTATTTGTTCTCAATCTCCTGCGTAAAATGCTTCAATGTTAGAAAGCACATTACCACATTTTAATTTAAACGGAATCGTTTGATCACATAAGCCACATTTACTCGGGAGACATCTGTCACGGAGCAACTAACGTGGAACTGCTGATTGGGCGTAAGTGTGTGTGTGTAAACACGACTGACATGGAGCAAGTTGACACCGCGGCGGCCATTTTTTAACACTGGTTTGACAGGTACAGCGAGATGCACTCGATCAGTTGCTCCAGTTTCAACTACACGTCTAAACACAACTGGGCCAAGGTGGAATGGGATCATGTTTCAATGCACTTGCACAGTAGCGCATATACGGGCGATCTGCTGGCATTCCACATGGTTTGGACGTTCGCTGTTTATGTGAGCATGTGCAGACAGTCTTGGTGTAACTGGCTCATGCTGATCAGTTTGTGATCTAATGTCGTGTAGATGTGACTTAAGTAGAGCAAGTCATGGCGCGAGTTATCATGGCTGTTCCCCATATATAGCAACTAGAGAATCATTTGGCGTCCTTAGACTTTGCCAGGTAAATTATGATGTCTTCTTTTTCCTTTTCAACAATTAGCGGACGTTCATTTGAAGAGTGCCATTTCAAAAAAGTACTTTTCGCCTTGTCCATTGTTGCTAGTGACGAGCCTCTTCATGCTATCCTTGTTGGACTCTACCCACAACCACTTCCATCTTCTGTTTTCTCCGTTTCTTTTCTACGCAAATTCTGCCCTTTATTTTCATAAAGTAATTACTAAAATGTCATTTTCCATTCTTCAAAGATTGATTGCCTAGCTGTAAATAACTAAAACTTACTAAATCATGTTTTATGACATCTTCACACTACTAATCATGCTGTTAAAAAATAACATTTTCTTAATCTTTATTTTATTTTAACAAAATAAAATTCCACTAGTCCGTCGTACGCCATGTTGTGTGGTGAATTAGGTAAAGAATTGTGATAGGTTTGTTGTTATACTCTGCCCTGATCACCTCATTACTTATGTGCATATCTAATGTGCCACTTGATGTCAGTTGGCTCTGGTCCAAGATGGCCATTATGAAAAGTCAGCAGTCACAGCCAGGTTAATGATTATTATTTGTGCCCATTGTTTGTTCACCACTTGCCAGTGGTTGTGCTCTGGTCTGCCATAGTGGCTGTGCTTTGGTTTGGACTCTTGCCTCTGAGTCCAAGGTAATTTTCTGTTCATCACATCAAATTGTGTGTTGGTGATCTGCTATGTAATTATATGGTGTGAAATGTATTATTAAGGTGATTAGACTTTGAATGTGCTGCTTAAGGCTATACTCTGTATAATACACATTTACTGTAACATCCAAGGCAAAGTGTGCAAGTTAGCAGGATTACTATGTTGTTCACTACTTTTCCCTTATTCTTATATTGATGGAGTCCCAGAAACTGCCTGTATCCATGGTAACTCATAGTGTGATTGTGATATAGCCACATATTGCGCTTGTGTTTAGTGGTCTAAAGTGTGCTCTGCATAAATTTTCTGGTGTTTTGTTTCTTGTGTTGTGGTATTTTCTCAGTTATAGTACCAAAGTGCTGAATTACCATGTTTTGTTCTGTATATTCTTCACTCAAGGTTAAGCACAGTTGGCATGTTTTTCTGTGCTAACTTCTACTCTTAGTGGCCAGAACATCAACTATAGCATGTAAAATGGGTTTTCTTCTGATTTTCTTTCTAGTTAAATTAATGTGTTTGAAATAATGAACTTGAAATTTCCCCCCTTCTGACTCATGTTTTTGTTATGTGGGTGCCTGTGAGTTATTCTAGAGTAATGTTTCGTGTTGGAGAAGTCATCTAGTTGGGCAATAATATGTTGAAAAAAATATAAATGAATTACTGGACGTACAGTTTATTGAGTAGGCTACGTTGCGTCCTCCTCTCGAGGACTTGATAAGGCCACTGAGGTGTCATGCGACTCGTCATGTGATCCACAGCACAGTTAGCGCGGGACACTCTTTAGCACCTTATCCCACGTCCTTGGCAACAGAAACCTCAGGCGCCCTTGTCTGTTTAGGCAAGGATTGTCAACTCTTTCATAAGAGAAGTGTCTTGTTTAAAGTGTTCACCTAGGCGCCCCTGTTCAGGTGGCCATGCCTTGTGTGTTAATGGAGGTGATTAACCTCCCACAAACAAGGTACAGTTGTCCCACAGTCAACCAGGCATGAGTGTCAGCAGGTGCTGATACATAGTCCTTGTGTTGCACCTCCACCCCTGTGGCAGCTGAGATGTTCATACGAAAGACAAATGGGAACAATTGAAATTATAGTCATATTTCTTAGCAAACATAAATATTTAAATTATATTTAGTGCAATTTCTTAGCAAACTTACAGAAAAAAAGGAGAAAATAGTCCCTCTTTCTCACCATGGTTTTTATATCAGGGCTTGGAATTTTCCGCGGAAACGCGGATTTCCGCTTTTTTCAAATGTGCTTTCCGCTTTTTTTATAATATTTTTGTGTAAAAAAATCGGATTTGATATAAAATTTCCGCGGCAAATTCCTTTCTTACCGCGGCGTTGCAGACGACGTTCACCTCGAAAAGCGGAAGTTGCCGTAAATTGTCAACATTGCCGGGGCTTCTGGGACAGCGTGGTGGGATTTTCAATGGCGTCTGGTCGTGTTATTGTTAAGCGCGGCGACAAATACTACCGCTCTGCAGCCGTAAATGTTTCAAAGTTCCGCGTTTTTTGTCATTGGTCATTCCAAGCCCTGTTATATATAGGAGTATCACACAATTATACGCACGAACATCGTACTTTGCAGTGAGTGCTTGAAAAGGGGAAAGTGATGTATATTTAAGGTAAGGTGTGTGGGTGGGGGTTACTGTTGGATCTAGTCCATGGAGTTGCTATTATTTTCTGTTGATGGTTGCCATGATATCAGCTTATTTTACATTCTTTCTTCTTCTCAGGGTTTGTTTGCTCAAAGGATAACACTAGGTGGTTTATAACTGAATCACCATGTCTCCCTGTTCATGTGAAGGGCTATCATTGCTTTAGTTGGATATTGATCACCGATGCAGTATTGACCAGTGGTGCAATACTGTGTCACTGGCAGCAATGAGAGGTTTGCTGAGAAGCATGCTGGGTAATTGTCTTCAGTTGACATGGTTCTCATATACAAGTGTAGCTACCGAGACAAAAATATGGTAAATGATAGAAATATTTGAGAGCGCAAAATCAGACTAATAAGACATATTGGAAGTACCAGTATATTATATAATGTACATAAAGGGCATTTTCTTTTGTGATGAATTAGTTGAATTTAGTTTAGAAGTATGGTACACCATTCAAAATGTAGTTCATTGGCTTCGCATTATGGGATATCATCTGCTTTGGAATTTGAGCGAAATTTCATTGATAAATATTCCAAGGAATTTAATTACATTTAGAAAATGAGAAAAGAAATTCATTATATATTGTCATGCTGTCTTCAGTTCTGAGAACGCGGACACCAGTACGTGGATCTAGAATTATAAGGAAACGTCCTGAGTTGCCGTGCCATGGTCTGCTGGGAAGAAATCAGCCTTGACCACTGTAAAACATTGACATGATAAACATTTTAATGTGGTCTCAAAACATATCGGTACTACCCTCTTCACCTAACTTGTCCAAGGATTGTTGGCATCTTACAGACATGAGCTATTTAGTCCAAGTGTAGCAGTGTAGTGTTTACCCAATCTTCAACCAGCACTTGTTATTCACCTTGCCCTGTTTACTGTGGTGACAACTCACCTGATTCCTGCATTATTGGCTCTTACCTGTGCTGTTTGACTGACCTGTTCAAACAGTGTTCATAGCCTGGCACAGTTGACACAACTCATTAAAAGATCAGGGAGACATTAGTGACCACACCTTGACCTGGTTGGTGCTCCTTTGTTGTCTTGTGGACCTGTTTGTTGCCATCCTAGTCTATCACTTGTTTAATCAACCATTCTTGTTTGTAGCATCTGGCTTCATTTACAGACAGTCACTTCATTCAAAACTTATGGTGTCAAATGCACCAGGTAGGCCTTTCCAGTTGATCCAGAGCATTTGTAGGCAGGGGTGAACAGTGGACTGATGGAATGGTGACCAAGTTTATTGGTGTTAGGAATTATGCCAGCTAATGAATTGCTAATTGTTCTATTTAGAAATACAGAATTAGCTTGCATAAATTTTCGGCAAATATTGACTGCGTGCCCTATAGGTGGCGTTATGCACAACACATAAACTGCTGAGGTCATAAGTCTCCTAATCACAGTTTGGCAGATCCACATAGATTTCCTTGTTCTTGTGAATTCGTCTGGCAAGAAAAATCTGCTATTAACTGTGACGATGGTTACAACAATGTGCTGTGTGCAGCGTCACCTGTGAGGCACTGAGAAAGGCTTCAACAGTCATATATGCCATGAATTTCTGTGACGTAATTATGCATTTTTGGATGTGAAACATGCATTTCACCATGTTACAGCATTGATCTTAGGAGTTGCCTTTTAATGTAGAAATGCGTGCTGCATTAACCTGTGTTGCGTGGTTGTTTTACGCTTTGGTGATTTTTTTATTGCTGGTTGTGTGGGTGAAGGTTTAATGATGTTAGGGCCTATAAATGATTGGCTGGGAAGATTCCCATCATTTCCTGTGTTTGATTTACTATAAAAAGCTATGAGATAACTGGATGACCGTGGAATTGATCATGGTGACAGAGGCACGTGTAAAAATAGAGCAGTTGACAGGCAACTCTACGTTCTGATTCTTTGCGCTTGCAATGCGCATCTCTTAGGATTCCTACAACACCAGCTCATTTTGCCAGTGCATGATTGTCAACTTTTATATGTAATGGGTAAGTATCCATGTTAATTACTGAGCAAGTTAGCTTGCTCTGTAATTTCACCATTACTATGGGGGCTGCTTATGTAAAGGCTGCTAATAGTGTGTGAGATCAACAGAAGGTCTGACTGTGTGTCCTGGCTGTTATATGTTTGCCGTACTATTTGTATTGGCTTACTTAACAGTGAACTGGTCCTAAAGGGATGAGGAATACTTAATGAGAGTCTGTTGAAAAATTAACACATGACATTTTACCTCATAGAAAATTACTAAAGCATGGTCAAGTTGGAATATCTGTCGAGAAAGCTTATCACGAACCAGAGCGGATAAATTCCTGTGGGTTAGTCCCAATGGTAATATAGACTATCTCTGTTCATGAACTGGCAAGTGTTAGCTTTGGAATGGTTTTTCCATATAGCCTTCTTTCTAAAAATAGGTGTTCTACTCAGTCAAGTCAAGTGAGTAAATTTGAGTTAGGATACTGTACTTGGAAGGATGTAGACCAATAGAATGGAAAGCTGTGTTCAATATAGACACAGCTGGATATCCTACTGTTGACTGTCAGCCATGTTTTAACCATGAGGGTTCTGATTGAACTTGAAATCCCTGGACATGGATGTCATAGCAACATACCTACTTAGTTACCTGGATACACTTTCACCACACTATAGTGACCTGGTGGGCATTACCTAGCTAATAATTGGCCATTTCATTCATGGCTAATTTATTGTGAATTTGTGAGTTTTCCGCCTACTCCGATACCAGTTGGTTTGTTCTCTTTATAGTTCCTTCTAATTTATTATGAATTAAGAAATTCTTCATGGCGGTGACACTTAAGTATTATTGGAGGAGCCTGTCATATTGTGTATAGTCTGTATGGCTGATCACCTTCAGCTTGTGGATTACCTCCTATGTTCTGCAAGAGTTGAGGCCAGCACCTCTTGGTGAGATGACTGACAAACAAAGAGTGAATGACATTGGCTGGCTATTGGTCAACCTGGACAGATTACTGGCATCTGATTGGTGGAGAGTAGTACTGCAGTGTAATAAGCTGCAGGACTTGCATGTTATCTCAAGTTGTTATCAGTTAGTTGTGTGTGTGTGAATAGAGATGAGTGGCCTTATGCATTCACAGGGGAGGAGGCAAACTCCAGGATCATTTCACCAACTGCACACTGTCATCCCTTAGGACGGACTCTGGAATATTTCCATCTGTGCTCATTGAGGAACCAATCAATAGAGTGTCAATGTGACATGGAGTGGCAACTGTTGGAAGTGTTAGGCTGTGTGTTGTGTATGCATAATGCAGGCTTGTTGCACCAGTATTGAGTAAGGACACATTCCACAATGTGCATGACAATCACAGTTTCATCACTTGACCCATGGAATGGGTGTATATTACCACTCTGAACTGAGTGCTTACCTTCAGTTGAGTGCACCCCAGCACACAGGTGTGAGTGAACTAGTGAATCTGCTGTGAAGTGTTTAGTGTTGATCTTGAGCAAACCACCTGTCAGTTTTATCACTGATTTCTATGTTTGTGGTTATCAGTGAGCAGGTAAATAAACTGATGAGTTACTTGCTAAACGCAGAACAGTGTTTCCCTGCTGTCTATGCTAGTTGACTGAGAGGGGAATAGTTTTCATAGCTCGCCATCATTTGTCAATAAAAACCACTCTATGTATTATACAGAATGCTGGCATACTAAGCGTTTCGATTTCAAACAGATGTTTGTGCTCTTTTTGACTTTGGCTTAGTTGGGGCATGATACCAGTTTCACTTTTTGGCTCATTTCCACTCTGTGTCACAGTTGCAAATAACAATGTTATTGAGGAGTGTCTGTTGTGTGTGGGATCCAGCCATTTGACAACCCAGGTGTTTCAGTATAAGTGACCTAGGTCATGTTTCCAAGCCAGTTGGAGTAGGGCATCAAACATTGAAGTCCCTTGAATACACCTGGGTGTCGCCATTGTTAC
>NMRA01000440.1:136682-167482 GCA_002633005.1 Phoronis australis | reverse complement strand
GCCTGTGTGTGTGGGGGGGGGGAGATTCGAAATGCATTACTACTGTTTAGGACTGGGCTCTGATAGATTAGTTTCTCGTAGGAATGGAGTTTGTTGGACTCCACCCAGATTTGAAGACTTGTTTCAACACAAGCTCTGCACTTCGATAGATGGTTGATAGTTGATATTGACTGTATTGGCAGCCGTTTGTTAGTTACCGCCCATGTTGTGTGCTTATACATCCATATGTTGTTGTTGATTGAGAAACACAGGACAAACATTGCACACAATGATGCCAGTCTACAACTCTTCAACCTTCTGTTCTCTGTTTTCTCTGCCTTTCTCCTCCTATGTAACAGTTGGCCAACCTATTCACACGCATGCCTTCCAGGTAACAGGTGTGAACAAACTCCATAATGCCCTTTCAATAAATTTTCAATTAATTTTCATTTTCCCAGCCAAGTGTTCTTGTTAGTTAATCCTCTTTTGTTGTGGATAAGGTTGTCCATGGATTGGTGATTTAGAGAGTAGACTATCAATCATAAGGAAAGATCTCCACTACGGTAAAGTCGCACGATTTTCGGACACTGAAAATTAATTCCAATTGAAAAAATTCTTTCTTGGACGATTCTCGCGAAACATCATTTTTGTGGTCTCCGAATTTGGCGGACCTCCAAATTTGGATTTCCGCTAGTGTCCAAATTTCGTGGGTGTACATTATTTCGATGAGCGGTCGTAGTATCAACATTGCTGGCTCGGTCATTTGATAGCAGTATAATTGCAGGTAAATGAGACACAAATGGTAGTAATCATTTGTTGAACGCTTCAGTGACACGGGAGTTGCGTCGATCCCAAATTAGCGTTACTAAAATTTTCCTTGTCCGAAAGTCCCGAACAAAAATCCGACGTTTATAACAATGTCCGAAATTCGAGGATCATTGAAAAACAGTTTTTGGACCTTGTATGAATTTCGTGGACTATGAAAAACTCATTTCGGAAATATTTATTCTTGGTCGAAAATGGCATGCCGTCCGAAAATCGCGCGACTTAACCGTATAATGAGATAGGCATGGCCAAAAACTGACTTGTAAAGAATAGTGAAGTGTGTTGTTGTGTGTGAAAGACCCCTTTGGTTAAAACTGACTTGTAATGGATACCAGTGAAGTGTATTACTTTGTGTGAAAGACCCGCTTGGTCAAAAGCTCACCTCTATTGGGGTTCTCTACTTATTTCACAAATAATAATTGACAAAATTGACATATTTTCAAAAGCTGGTTACTTTACTGTACGTAATGGAAATTGTAACTAAAGTTGTTTCATGACAGCTGCACAGTACAAACATGATGCGCGTTATAGACTAAAGTTTTCTTCATCTTTATCTTTTTGTAGAGAAATTTGACAAAAGAGAATTGCACTTGTCAGCCATATTGTGCGGTCAATACGTGGAAAATTACGGTATTACAAAACCAATGAATTTCCAGTATAGTAATAAATAAGTTCAAATGGTTTCTATTGTGGGTGAATCACTTTAAACTAGGTGTAAACATCTCTATTTTCTGGTATCTAGGTCACAGAAGATGTTGTCAAATGGTTCTGTTTTTGTCATTTTATCCAATGATGTTGCTTTATCCCATTAAATTCTTGCTTCATCCTCTGCTGTGTCTCTCCAGGATATTCTCGTCTCTCGGGGTATTCTGGAGTGTATAATGAAAGCCCTCATTAGGCCAGGCTGTGGAGGGGTAAAAAAGTGGGTTCACATATCACATGACAGGCACTGGTCGGAGGTGGTGCCACACTGTCTGTGCGCTAATTGTGTTTAGAAAAATGTAACTGTTGCAGGCTTCCTGCTCAAATATTTGACAGTGCTCTTGGCTGTTGTTTTATGCGCGAGAACAAGGGTGGGTGTGATGAATTAGATCAGGGATTCATGTGGTTAGCTGTAAGTATATCTGTAGGCTTCATCTGTCATAGTATTTTGTGGTATGGTCGAGTAGTTCTGGATCAATATCCTTACTATCTTTCTCATTGGTATTTGTTTTGTAGCTCAGCGCTGCCTGCAGGAGTTGTGTAGGAAAGATGGCATTTGTATGTATGTTTGATGGTGAGCTATGCTTGTGCTGAGGTGTGAATTATGTACACTTGGGATGAAGTGGGGATTCAACTGAAAGTGAAACCCAGACCAATGACTTGAAATGAGAAACCGTTGTACTGTGCAGCATGTTAGCAGGGACTGCTACAAAAATAGTAACATTTAATTTAGGACATCCATCTAAACTTGCAGTGACTGAACAAGCTTTTGGTGTGACTGAGTGTGTGGCCCTGGACCATGTATTGATCCTGGGGTGTTAGCCATCTGTTGCCTCACACTTTGCTCAAGTTCTTTTTTCTCTCTGTTCACTACAGATATGGCAAAGTGTTTGGTAGTGGGAGCAAGTTACTGGCTTACCAACTGCAGAGGGATGGGCGGCGAGTTAAGACACAAGTACGGCTTCTGGCCACACAGATGAACCACCTGGACAGAAGTGAGGCTGGCCTTGATGTGCGTCGTCTACTCAGGGAGGCGCTGATAACTAGTCTGGCTGCTTTCCCGTACAGAGATGAGGTATGGAGGCTTGGAGGAGCGAATTTGCATTAACATTGACTGGCAACTACCATAAGCACTGCCTTGTCAGTGTGTAGTAGAGCAGAAAGGTAGTCAAGCTTATCAAAATCCTTAATAACCATAGTGAAAAAGAGTGCTGACCAACCCTTGTTGAAAGTCAAATTGGCAATTGTCTTGAGAATTTTATCTACAACAAATACAAAGTTGATAAAGTTGCATCTGCGCTAGAGATCTGTTCCTGCAGACTGAGCAGATCAGGGAATCACATGACTGGTTGTTGATTAATGATCAGATTTTTTGTTTCGAAAGTGCTGATTTTTGTCATATTAAATGTTGTAACATACTTATATGGGTTAATACCTATGTTTCTCTCAACATCCACCCACCCTCCAAATTAAGAACTGTTTTATTTTATTGTGACCCCCAAATTCAAAGTATGGTTGAGACTTCCTAAAAGTTTGAGTTTCTTGTTGAATGTCCATCGGTAGAGTTTTACCTGACAATATATGGTACTCACCTGGGCTTCCAAACTCATCCGCGGAATAAGTTTGTTGCATGACGTCAGGTGCATTGTTCAACAATAACAACATGGCGTGTGATATTGTGACGTCATTGTTGCTATACGCGTATAACTTTTATGCAACTGGGCCCTGAATCACTAATTGTGGGGTACTCACCTGAATCACAAACGGCCACTTTCACCAGAACGTTGTTGTTGGCAAATATCCACACTTTACCCATTAACACTCATTAATTATTCAATTATGTCGAACTTGTGTGCAAAATGGAACTAACCACCCTTAGGGAGAGATCCCAGCACAAACAACAAAGGGCCGACAACATTTGTGTTGAATGAGGGTCTGAACATTGTGGGTGTTATTCACAGCTGTTTGAAAGGTGATTCTCAGGATGACCTAGACAAAAGCAAGCCAATACGCCTTACAGTCCATTACATTTGACAATATATGGCACTGGTGGGCTTGAGCGATGCTCTTAACATACTGTAGGAACCAAATGAACATGTGTTACTATCCAAAATAGGCTTTAAAGTCGGCTAGAATTGAAGATAAAACAATTATCCTCATAGGGATTCAATTTTGCAAAAAATTAAATATTGGAAAGTAAGGCCCTACGTATCCTTTAGTCCAGAATTAAATATTGGAAAGTAAGGTCCTACATATCCTTTAGTCCAGAATTAAATGAATGATGCACTTGATATCTAGCTGTTTACTAGGTTTCTCACAAAGTGTAATATAACTGAGCTTTCTCTAGAAACTCAAGACTTTCAGTCATCATTTTGGTTAGTCTTGTGTCACCTGGTCTTACTCATTAATGACTTTCCCTGTGTAAAGTAGCTCAGGTAGTTATACAGTGTTGTCCTTGACCTCAATCAGCCTATTGTAATACGCTTCTAATAGACCTTGCCCTTCACTCAATCACTCTCATGGTAATTTCATTATTTGATCTTGTCATACATTTTGAAGTGCCATATGCTCACTATTGTCTATCTGCTTAAGTAAAGCAGACCAAGGCATCTACTGGGTGAACCATCAGCCATGTGTTGTACACAGCAAGCACTCAATTAGGCTGCTTCAGTTGTACAATCTTTACTGGTGTCAAGTTGTGTCATGTGTCACAAGGTCAGATTTCACTGACATTTTGACCTCAGGCTTCAGCATTTTTAACGTTTGATCAGTATATGAATTGTGTTGTGGTAAAGAGGGGGCGTTGTTACTACTCGTTAACGTGTTTACCATAATGCTAGCATAAAACAATGACAGTTGATAAAATATCTTTAGAACTGGCTGGTCATTTCTCTTCATCTTGTTTCTATGGTGATATGTCTTGGGAGATAAAGATGGCCATATGTGACCACTGATAAACAAGCTAAGTGTGTGTTGTATGTAGGTTGCAAACTCTACATTTGTAGTTGTGCAATCACCACCGCAAGATCTGCATTATGTCGTCGTCCCGCCATCAACCTTTTGTCACCATCCAGCAATCTCCATTTTATCACTGCCTCTGCCATTTCCTTTTGTTTACCGTTCCACAATCTGTATTTTGCCACCGTCCACCATCTACATTTTGCCACCGTCTACCATCTACATTTTGCCACCGTCCACCATCTACATTTTGCCACCGTCCACCATCTACATTTCGTCATCGTCCGGCTATCTACATTTTATTACTGCCCCCTCATCTGCATTTTGTCACTGTCATACTATCTGTATTTTGGTCCTCAACCAACCACCTGCAGTTTATGGGCTACAATTCTAAAGCCATCTAATTTGCCAATTTCACCAGTTTACCTGGCTCTCATCAGGATTTATTAACCTGTCAAAGTTAGAGTTATTGATAGGATATGACTTGGTTATTTTTGTGCAAACCATCACTTAAAATGACATCTTAAATGGCTTGGCATGTGGATTGAGTGTCCATCCTGGTTGAATTGTATTAGTGAGCCAAGCCTAGTGCTAACATTGGCCACCCTGTTAGTGTGATAACTGTGAGCTACTTGTATAGCTACAGATGGCCACCCTGTTAGTGTGATAACTGTGAGCCACTTGTATAGCTACAGATGGCCACACTGTTAGTGTGATAACTGTGAGCCACTTGTATAGCTACAGATGGCCACACTGTTAGTGTGATAACTGTGAGCCACTTGTATAGCTACAGATGGCCACACTGTTAGTGTGATAACTGTGAGCCACTTGTATAGCTACAGATGGCTACACTGTTAGTGTGATAACTGTGAGCTACTTGCCTAGCTACAGATGGCCACACAGTTAGTGTGATAACTGTGAGCTACTTGCCTAGCTACAGATGGCCACATTGTTTGTGAGATAACTGAGCCACTTGTCTAGCTACATATGTCCACAAGTCATCTCACTTAGCAAGTGGTTTGAATAGCAGCTTGAGACTGGTTGAGAGCCTGAAGACTAAGTGTGTCACCCAATAGGTATAAATGGGACATCACTTTTAAGCAGTTTATTCATTGACCACCAGGGGGTGTCTATGAAAATGGAATGATTGATGATCCGCCATTACCATTGCTTAAAGAATGGTTTTCAATCTCTTGGACATGTGTAAATGGTTTTTAGTTTTAAAACTTCTGCTTTCAGTATGAAGTTCTTCAGACTGCCAGCGCCCTCCTGTGGACAACAGCTGTACCAAATGAGGTGTGTAATATCCTAAATGAACTAAAATGTTACCGTTAGTAAGAAAGTGCACGTGTATCGCATGTTTACTTCATACATTGGATCATGTGAACGCCACCATCGCCACGTCATGCTTTATTAAGTTGATTTCTTAATATAACCTTTCGGCACCACGATTCATGCAGCACATGTATGAAGGAACTAAGTCTGCTGCGTTTTAGTACAATTGTTTTGTTAGGGGTTTCATTAGTAAATTGATAGATTATACAGGAGTTGATTGTTCTCCATCAAGTTTTGTTTTAAATTATGAGCTGCAGTGTGGTGTTGCTTTATGTCAATGTCAGCACGTTGTCATTATTTTGTGCACTTGTGTTGTAAATTATAAAATGTGATGTTTATCATTCAACAACATGCCATTTCATGCCACTCCCGTTTAGTTGAGTGAGATGTTCCTCCTTGAGGCTGCCACTTTGTTGAGACTCCTGGGTCGTCGTATGCTGGAACTGTCCATCCAACAGCAGTTCGTGTCCGAAGACATGTTAACCCTGGTCACTGAGATCTCGTCACATCTGTTGACCGCTGCTTCCACTAGTGACAACATCTCGGCCCACGCAGCTAACGTTGTGGTCACCAATGCCACTCAAGTCATCGATACTTTGCTGAAGGTAAGTCCAGCATTCATTGTCCAAACTTATGTGGCCTTGTTTCTGAACTACTTTTTTGGACTAGTGTTTCTGAAGCCTACGCGCTAAACCTAAATGACTGTTCAGTCCCAGACACATTACTTCAAACTTTCATAATCAAAGCTTAGTTCTTGTTTGAGTGTTGCTTTGCACAAAAGTAGTTGCAAAAAAAAATGACTGAAAAAAAGTTTCATTTAATGTGCCCTTAATTGTTGACGGAGTAAAACTATTGCCAGTTTGTAAACAGTGTCTTCACTGGCTTGTTTTTATGCAAATGAGGCATACTCTAAAAAATGAATGACAGCGAAAACAGGTGTGTGTGTCTACCTGAACAAGTACTCAAATACTCAAATAAGGCTTAATGTAAAGAAAATGACTAAGATTGAACAAAGGGTTAAGGGTGTGTCGTGCTGAACAAATAGTGAACAGACTACTCAGACTTCCTGTGTTGGAATGACGATCTGACACTTTCTTTAATGCTAGAAATTGATCATTTTGACGTGGGTTGCAAGAATTTGAATAAATGTGGGCTTGTCAAAGCAGCTGCAAACAAGAGTTCATCAATTGGACTGGGTGACACTAGATACACAGAGAAGAGTCTTGCATTTATCTGGGGAACATTATACTGCGAAGCGCTGAGAACAATTGGAATATTCGAAATGATTTAAACGGTAACTAGTCATTGTTAATGTTACTTGGCTGTAAGTGTGACCATGAACAGTGTTCTGATTAGTGCTGTAAGTGTGACCATGAACAGTGTTCTGATTATTGCTGTGAGTGTGACCATGAACATTGTTCTGATTAGTGCTGTCATTGTGATCATGAACATTGTTCTGATTAGTGCTGTAAGTGTGACCATGAACATTGTTCTGATTAGTGCTGTAAGTGTGACCATGAACATTGTTCTGATTAGTGCTGTAAGTGTGACCATGAACATTGTTCTGATTAGTGCTGTAAGTGTGACCATGAACATTGTTCTGATTAGTGCTGTAAGTGTGACCATGAACATTGTTCTGGTTAGTGCTGTTGGCTATGTAGTGCAGTACATACCACTTGCATGTTCCATCTAGTATGCCAACATATTTGTAAAACACAGCTATCAATCTGAACTGTTAATCAAGGTGCCAAATAATTCTGCTCTGAGGCATTTTTCCGGGTTTTGCCTTGAGTTGAAAAAACATGGTGGCTCATAATTGATTTCATTAAGATGGACAGCGTAGCCTGGAGTAGCCTTATTGTTCTTGTGAACCAGTGATGAGAAGAGAGAAGGCTGTATTGAAGGTCAACTGTATCATGGTCTTATTATTGCATTGTTCATGTGCACTGCAAGCAGTTGTGCTGGGTTGGCCTGCTGAACCAAGCTAAACAGCCAGATCCACAAATGTCCAGTGTCCAATTTGGATGCTTTTAGGAGGATGCCCCAACCCGATTTTGGATGCTCGGTTTCACATCAAGCATAATTTTTGGACGCCCAATTTATTTTTGTCAACTGGCGAGAGCTGCTAGCCGGCAATTTTCATATTGAACAATGACCAAGGTGGATGAAAAGACTTATCACAGCAGGCATTGTGAGGCACGCTTGCGCGTGGATTATTCTGTTAACAGTCGACTACCGCAGATTCATCACAGGGGTTAATATAGTATCCGTCTTTAGGACGGACAGAATTTTATTTTGGTCGGGTTTGATGGGACAGCCAGAATTGGGAAAGACTGTCAAAAATTTAGAAATTTGTTTGAAATGACGACTACTTTTTTGATATTATCGGCCGTTTTGCTGTTGCTCAAGTAGATCAATCGTCAGTCATTCCGTAAATAAGAAATTTACTTCGCAAAAAGTTCTTTCTTAGCGCAGTTTTTAATATTCCTTGCCCCTGGTGACACTGGTCAGACTGGCAGCAGTGTTAGAAATATCAACAAACTTTTGAATGAAAATGCTTTTGACGACTCTGATAGGTTGTTTTTTTGCATTTCTCACTGAGACAAATAGTATTTTTGTATTTGGTAAATGTTTACAGATTAGTTCAGCCAAGTTTACTGCATCATTTATTATATTTTATTTAAATAGACATTTTATTACTGCCTTACTCTTCTTGTACCACAAAAACATTTAAATATGAAACCCTGCAGCTGGACACAGATTACTAGTCTTTGTTTTGTGAGGATGCCCATCAGATTGCATATTGTGATGAGGCCTGCATGTGCTTTCATAGATCAGTGGATTTTTAAGCATGACAGCCCAGGTCACTGACCTTGTGACCTGATGTGTGGGCTCCTAACTGGAGATGGCATCTCAGTGACTTGGAAGCCAGTCCTCTGAGCTATTGATTTGTGTATGATAGATGTACAGGTGTGACAGTTTGTACCATCTGCCTTGTGTATGCTTTACTTAAAGCCTATTTTGAACTGGTAACACCTGTAAATTTGGTTCCTACAGTATGTTAAAAGCGTCGCTCTGAGTCTACTAGTGCCATAAATTGCCAAGTGTAATGAACTGTTAGGCATATTGGCTTGCTTATGTTTATGTCAGTCACGGAAAGAATCGCCTTTTAATTCAAACAATTGTGACTAACATCAGACTCCAATTCACTACAATTGTTATCGGCCTTTTGTTTGTGCTGGGATCTCCAGGTGACGCAATATGGCATGAAAAGACAGCTATCATTTGACTGATTGAACTCTCATTTCTTATTTTACTAAGGCTTTGCTAGGACTATCTGGTGAGCCCAATACATCTAAAATAACAAAATTCCGTTGAAGTTAGGCTTTAAGTCAGGTGCACATTTGAACAATTTGCTCTAGTCCAACTTGCAACATTCAACCGAGCGTTCACACCACACACCGTGCAAAAATGATTCGACAATCCCTATGCATATAACTGAGCTAACACACAACCGGAAATGAACTCCACATTGTTTGCAGGTTTGTGTTGCTCTTGCACAGATAGTATTTACACTGCTATCACTACTGCTTCTAAACTTTGAGACAATTTTTCCATGGGTAACTCGTTCTTGGGTCTACCTTGTCTGCAGGTTTGCGTCCACACTATGATTTGCACTGAAGCTACCTGGAACATGTTGCTCTATCTTGATAAGGTGGAGTAATTTGTCAGGCACATGTCAAGTTGCCCTCACACCAATAGTATTCAGAGTGCTATTAGTACCACTATAGTTAAACTTTGGAACAACGCATTTCATGAGTAACTTGTTCTAGGATCCACATTTTGTTGACAACACTTAAGTTAGCATGGCATTTAGTAACTCGGTTGGCTGAATGAAAAATTCTAGTTGTATCATTAAAACTGAACTTTTCTCTTGGGTTTTGAATAATTAATAGTTGTTGACTACTGGTCGATGAAATTTATGTCAACTAGCCAACTAGTAAAGTACTGACCAGTAAAATCCGTCAAAACTATCAGGATCAGCTGATCTGATTTGTACCTTGACATTGACATTTTGGTATAATCGTAACGATACTATTCGGGCAGTGGACGTTAAATATATTGGCTGTATGTGTATGTAGTGTCAGGCAGAGGTCACGCAGCACACAGCTTGTCTTGTCATATGTATATGTAGTGCCTTGAGACAGTCATCTTGTTCAAGTGTTAATCACTGGCTCCTATAACTAGCTTGATAAAAAACACTTGAGACCATCTACAAGCTCTCTAGTTTTATTTTAGCTTGGGGGGAGTCGAGGATTACCATAGTCTATGGCTTAGTCATCAGATTGGTAATGGTCCCTCAAATTGGCATGGCTCCCCACAGCTAATGACAGATTGGGTGTCATGGCTTGATTAAGGAGAAACATTGAGGTATAGATAGTGAAGATTGGCACATGGTGTTAATAATGCAGTAAATATTGTGTTTAATCAACTTGTGTGGTATAGGCACTGATTGGTGGTACAATCTGTCAGATAGAATTAATGTCAGCATATTTCTTATTAAATTTCTCCTCTCTCAACACTGCCAACACATGCTTTTCTGACAATGGCACATTTTGCTATTCTGTTCACAGATCAGAGTCTGGTCTCCACATTTAATGTGAAAGTCACATTTAATGTGAAAGTCCCAAGTGGAGACATTGAACTGTTTTCTTTGCTTTCTGAACTTAGTTTGTCATAATTGTATCTTTGTTGCTTATTCACAGGCCAAGCTGCATTATCGTGTGGTGGGCGAGGCACCAGTGACACGTACAACCAACCATATCTCTGTGTTGGCCAGTCGTTACCAGACAGAGTATGTGCCCAGCCTCACTTTGGACGATGTCCACTTCTTGCTGCCAGCTCGCCTACCTGATTTCCTGACAATGCATGCTGAAGAATGTCTGGGCAGGACCATGTCCAACTCCTACCAAGTGCATTTGATGTCTTACCATCATAGCCCATTCCTATCAGTTCAAAACATCAAATTGAAACCAAGGTGGCTGCTCTCAGTGTGCACATGGCTGATGGGCTTCAGATCCCCATATTCAACTTGCCATGGTCCAGTGCCATAGGCATCACGCTACCCAGGCACACGAGACAGGTAATAGAATGCCCCGTGGTAGCACTGTGGGATGGTACATTTCCAAATGTGTGATTCCTTAACCATCAGGTCAGATAAACTGAGGTTCAGCTATTGAATAAACATTGATCTGTATTAAGTGCCAACTAGAATTTGTGGCTATTATGAGGCCTTTGAGTTTGGATGACACCTATAAATAATATAGATGTTTTCTTCCATCTTTGCCCAAGTGTTAACGGAGCAGCTTTGATTGATAGTTCATTATTTCAGGAGATTGTGTCTTCTAACTTCACTTTGTTCAAACACAAGATGAACATGCATCAGTTCAATGTTTCGGAGCAGCAACTTGGACAGTCTCTTCACATGATGCTCAACCTTCAACAATTTAACCAAGGCAGGCTGTTCAAAGTGGCATTACTCATTAGGTAAGCTCTTAAAAACTGTTGTAAGAGTGACGTGTAAACATATAAATATGTAGCTGTCTTTGAACTTTGCATTCTCCTCGTTACTTAGACACTTTGCACATTGTATTCCCCTCGTTACTTGGACACTTGACACTTTGACTCAAGCCTGCTTCTGACAAGGTGAGCAAAGTTTCAGGTGTGTTAGTGATTGAGATTGTCAACCATATGCGTCTGATATGTGATGGCTGAGATGGTCAACCATACATCATTAATTGTGGGAACCTGTGGACTTGACTTGACACCTGGCAGTCTGTTGCGGCCACCTCTTAATCTTTAGCTCAGTCTCATATTGCTGCAGATGAGCAAAGTTTCAGGGGTGTTCCATGATGGGCTTTCACTCCCAATCATAGGTAAGAATATTTCATCACCTTGTTGCCATTTTAGTTATTACCGTAGGTAGATAATCGGATTTTGAGATTTTGCTTGTTGCGAATGACGTGTCTTGCCGTGCAGCTGAAACTTTGGATATTCATTTAGGTACAACTCTTACCCCACCAACAGAGATTACGATATGAAGTTTGTGTATGGAAGAGACGTCAATGAAATTCAACTGTTTTTCCCAGCCCACACTTTTAATGGTAAGTAGCTTTGTTGAATTAAAAAGATGCATAGTCTCATTAATTTGTGAATATGCAAATGTATTACTAATTTACGAACAAACCCAAGTCCACCGGTGTGCCAGTAACAATCTGAGAACCAGTTACCATTACAATCTCGCAAAAGTCTCGTTTTGCGAGACCAATTTTACGTAAATGAGTATGGTAATGTTTCATCGTTAGCCTAGTGAAATAAGGCACCGTTTATTCTATTTGTTTATTTCGCTATCAAATAATGATTGTGTAATATTTGTAATTACTTGGGTCTTTTTACGTGTTCTCACGTGTTTTTGAGGGTGTCAGTTGTGTTTTTTTAAGACTGCAGTCCATTTACAAATTGTTTCTTTTCCCAATTATTCTTGTACACACAGTTCTCCAGGAAGTCACTAGGTGGCGCTTGCTACAAATTTAAGTATTCACGGTTTCAACGAGACATAGAATCTTTAACGTGGGGTGTTTTGTCTTCATTTGCTAAATATTCTAGAACTTAACTAGAGTTCAACTTTGAACAAAAGAAGACAAGTTCAATAAAGTGCTACATTTTTAGTGTATTTACAAACTGCCATCTCGTGTTAATAATTTAATTGTAATTTATCTATGTTTCTCAGTCAGTGGCCAGTATCACCTTGGCATCGTCGATGATCAGTTCAATGCCGGAAGACCACGTGCTGGAGAGATCATGTCACGTGACTACAACCTGACGTTGTGGTGGACGGAGTGCGTCTACTGGAGTGAGGCTGATAGGAGGTGGCTGGGTGACGGCTGTCACGTACTTAACTCTAGCACATATGACGTGATCCAGTGTGCCTGCAACCATTTGACCGCATTTGGTGGCCATATTGCTAGAGTTGCTGTCAGCCGCGAGCATATGAAAGACTATGACGTGAAGATGTTCTTTAGGTGTGCTTATCATTTGTTGCATTTCTTTATGTAATTTGTAATTGTTTATATGCTTCAGTTTTCTAGTTAGCTATCATTGCTATATAATCTGGTACTTAAAGCCACTAATTGCTTTGCACAAAAGCCTGAAAAGGCAATGTGATTTGGCTCCCAAAGCCAGCGACTTTTGGCTATCCAAGACAAGTGCTTGTTTACAACGCAGTAGTTGGTGAGAATGGAATTGTATCTTTTGAACTTCTCATTTTTAGCTTGGAGGAGAATCCTGTATGTATTGCACTGGTCGCCACGGTAACACTGGTCTACTTCCTGCTGCTGGTCTTGTGCTGCTGGGTGGATAAAAGGCACAAGAAGACAGAGACGGTGATTTATCTCCATGATAATGAACCCTCTGACCTCTACAAGTATGAGATCACCTTGGAGACGGGCTTCAGAAAGGGTGCTGGCACTACAGCCAAGGTAAGTGAATGAGTTGGCATACAGCCTACAAACTGTTGGGGTAGTTTATTGGTAAAGAATCTGCATAATTCAGGATTTAATCTATGGCGCTGCTACCATTCTTCAAATGCATTGTGGAGCTGTTGTCTGCTCTCAATCATCTGATGATGATGCTGAAAATTTGTGGACATGGAATCTGATTCAGAATTCCTGTTTGAGTGGTGATATTGTGTGATAGGATATTGCTTGCCACAAGAATCTTTCGTATGGAAGCTTTGCTAATCTATAAATACATATTTATTGGATGCATATTGTTATAGCTGGCTTTTAATCATTTATTTTAAATTTCTAATTGTGATTCCTTTGCTGTCCTCACACCAAAAAGCTTTCAATTCTGGGACACACAGGTGTCCTGTGTTGTTTTCCGTTAAATTGTTGACACATGATCAAGTTTCCTGTGATGTTCCTAGATGTTAAGGAGCTAACAATTACCCGACTAAGCATTTAAAAAATGACAGCAGCGCCATAGATGAAGTCCCTGAAAAATCATCGTACACATTACTCTGTTGTGTCCAATAAAGATATTAAGTTGTGATCAATGAAACTCTTTGGGTAGAGATACCTAGCTGTGATCAATCTATCACTTTGTGTTGTCTTGCCGTGTTCATCAGTCTCCCATGATTTATGGTTCTTGTGCTGTGTTATAGGTCAGCATTGTTCTCCATGGTGACGAGGCTATGAGTGAAACGCGGGAACTCGTGAGTGAGATTTGTGGACGTAAGGTGTTCTCACGTAACTCTCGCGACGTCTTCATCATGACGTTAGTATCTTAACATTCTTATTAGTTCCAAGCTAACCGTTATTGTTATTTTGGTTTCCTCATAATGTTAGTGTTGATCATTGTTGTCCTTGTTCACGCACCAGTTACTAACTGCACTATATAGTGTATACTTAATCCATGATCTTAACATGAAACACTAGACCTCCTACTGATCTGCTAGATGTCTTGACTAGTGCTTGTTCCGTTACAGTCTGCCTGAGAGTCTCGGCCGTGTGTGGAAGATACAGATCTGGCACAACAATGGTGGTTCCTCTCCAAGCTGGTACTTGAGCCGGGCGGTCGTGCGGGATTGTAACACAGGGCACAACTTCTACTTTATGTGTGAAAAATGGTTCGCTGTTGAGGAGGATGATGGCAAGGTGGAGAGAGAGATCATGGCGCTGGATGAGTCACAACTTGGCTTCTCACAGGTAGGGGGCACTGTTTACGAGGGTGCCATATGATCTACTGTATATGAATGTTGTCATGGAGGTCACAAGATGATAATGTACAAGTCAGTTCTGAGTAGGGATCACGTGTATTTCCTTTGTCTACATCCAGCAAAGCATGACCTATCTGAAAGCTACTTTCTAATTCTTGATGACTTTGAAATGTTGGAATCATTGCTATTGAGTCCTGTCAAATTGGAGTTTTGTACAATGGTCCATGACTCCCTCCACAGGTGTTCTGGTCAAAAGGGACGCAGTACCTTGCTGACTACCATTTATGGACATCACTGTTGACCAAGCCAGAGTATGGTACATTCACCAGGGCTGAGCGTCTGACAGTTTGCTTTACACTGGCTTTGATGTATATGTGCATCAACGCCATCTGGTATCAAATGACAGAACAAATGGAGGTAAGGCACCCTCTGTCTTGTCACTTCAGTACTCCGTGTTATGTTGAGTTCATGAAAGTAGCATACCCTTAATGTTCTGAACATAACTGAATACTTGGGAATCACCAATAAGGTGCTCATTTAAAATTGGATTTTTATCACCACATTTTGCACTTTTGTCTCCCGAATCACACCATGACTTGGTATATTGTCGCATTTTCTTTTTGTAAATCAGGGCTTGGAATTTTTCCGCTTTTTTCAAATGTGCTTTCTGCTTTTTTTATCATATTTCTGCGTAAAAAAATCGGATTTGATATAAAATTTCCGCGGCAAATTCCTTTCTTACCGCGGCGTTGCAGACGACGTTCACCTCGAAAAGCGGAAGTTGCTCTTTATGTTTCGGAGAAACGTAAATTGTCAACATTGCCGGGGCATCTGGGACAGCGTGGTGGGATTTTCAATGGCGTCTCGTGTTATTGTTAAGCGCGGCGACAAATACTACCGCCCTGCAGCCAAAAATGTGTGGGTTGGGAGTGGACGGGCGAGCTACTGATGGTGGTAACGTTTTTTTTTTAGTCCTCCCGATTTTTGTCGGGGAAAGGTTCACATTGACCATTTCAAGGCTGGTTATCGGGCATGATTTGTGCCGTAAAAGTTTCATCAAAGTTTCCGCATTTTTTGTCATTGGTCATTCCAAGCCCTGATAAATGGCTATTGCATATGCATGTCTTCAAATGTTGTTTGCTGATGTACTATAGCATAAGGTGATATTTCTTTTAATGACAGTACCGCGGTGAGTTTGGATTGCTGGACCTGTCCTGGTACGCTGTACTTGTGGGTGTAGGCTGCAGTCTCAGTATCATTCCTCTTGGACTTCTGTTGGCGCTCATATTCCGACGGAGCAATGTAAGTCATCGGCAGCAGTGGAACTTGTTGTGCTGTCAGAGACTCTCAAGGGCACTTCAGTAGTCATTCAGCATTTGATAAAACAAGTTGGTCGCCCAGAACTCTTGTACACTGCAAACAAACTTACCAGTTTTAACACATTGTTTTTGTGGTCTGGGTTCTAAAGTTGAATTTGAGTATCCAAGACTGCCTGGCCAGTAAGTTGTACAGTTGAATTCGAGTATACAAGTTTACGGGGCAGTAAGTTGTAGTCATATATTCATTGCTCTTGACAAGTGTTAGACTTTTACACCATTGTGTGGTCTTTCTTTTATTATGTGTAGTATGCTGTTGCAATGTTTCTATAATGGACTGAATAAAAGCATTGTAACTGTTCTATCAAGTGTCGCATTTGCTTTCTGTTATTAGTCTTCATATTAATTATGATAAGAATATTGAGGATTGTGGTCATACCAATGACAACCGGTCATAGTTATTGTTTTTAGATAAATTTATGGTTCATACGTGGATTTGGCACTAGATGGAATTTGTTTGGTCAGTAAATTATCTGTTGCTCTTGACTCTTGCTATCCACGTTGTACTTCATTTATAACTGATCTGGCTTGCTAGGTGAAGCGCCCCCTTCAGGGTGGTGGTGTAGAAGAGAAATATAAGAGCGGTAAACACAGCAGTGAGGAGACCAGTAGTGACACCTACTCTGTTGGCGTCCAGCCAATTATGACACAGTCGCTGATTGACCAGTCTATTATACACTGGCAAAGTTTACAGGAGTGGGCACAGAAACAGTGGGAGAAAAGATATCAGGTACGTATGGCTGGTCAGACACCCCTGATGGTAATTAAAGAAATTGGAACACAACGTTTGTAAGCATTTCATGAAAATCTAATACTGGATTACTATGAAGAAATAGTTTTGTGCAACAATGATCACATGAGACCAGTGAAGGTGCTAGTGAAAAACAAACAGCAAATCTTAAGGTTTACAAGTCTTACATTTATCATTAGAGCAACACCAAGCTAAGAATCTTCCTCTGATGATTTTCCTTTACATGTCCTGGCAATGTAATGTGGCTGGTTATTGATGGACTCAAAAGTTGAACCTAGAACTGGCATGATTACGTGCCACTGATTCAAACATTTTTATTAATAATCTTTTATCTAATTTTTATTAATAATCTTTTATCCAATGTGTTACTAACGAGTAATCTTGTATTCCAGAAGTCCATGTCGAGCTCAGAAAGCGTCAAACCAGAAAGCCGCCATGAGCTGGATCAGGCTTCCAGTGGATTTGAGGATTACATGAGTCAAGATCACAGTCACATGATCTCATTCTCCAATCACAGCTCAGAGACGAAAAGTGACAAGTCTTCAGTGTCTCAAGGTATCTTTTGTTTAGCCCAGTAGTGTTTATGCGAAGTTCTTATTTTATTGTTAGGCTACTTTTTGTGGTGAAAAATATCTTATGGAAATTTTTTTATACATTTATTGGCCAGACAACAGCTCGTAGCCTGTCTGAGGTTGGGTGCCTCAGTTCTGGCTTTAACAAAAGTATATAATATTAAGTAATATATATATAATATTAAGTAATATATATATAATATTAAGTAATATATATATAATATTAAGTAATATATATATAAGGCAATAAAATGCATCTGGAAAGGGGAGTGGGGGAAGGACTTTCACACGCGCACACACACGCACACACACACGCGCACACACACACACACACGCCGTGTTGAAATGATGTCTGAAGAAATTAGGTTCTATATAAATAGGTACAAACATAAATACATATAAAAATAACAATAACAGTACAAATTTGATGATTTCTAGAATACTAATTAAAAGCATGCGTGCAGACCTCTCCATTTATCCATATTTGTGTCCGAGGTATCTGTTAAAACATCAAAAAGGAGAGGCTTTTCTACCTTTGAAGACTGGTAAATGAAGTAAAGTACAAGTGTATTAATGGTATTGGAAATTAATTCGTGGTATGTATTAGGGTTTTGAACAAAATCTAACATGTCCCACATCGTGAACATGCATTGGGTGTTTAGGGGTTTATTTATGGAAAATGAAAATAATGTCTTGCTAAAACTCAGTTATACAAAATGAAACGCATGGTTTGGCGTTTGTTGGTAGAAGTGCTTATAGCTCTCCTTCCTGTGGCGTTGACAAATTATATGACTTTTATGTAATGCACCTTTGATTTTCCGCCCTCTAAAATTTCATTTCGAAATTTATCTAGTTATGGAAGTCCAAGTTTGTAGAAATATATCATTTCTTTTAGGTAAAAGCAGCCTTGTGTCGTCCAGCTCAGGTAGTCGTGTGACAGGTCAGCCACAGGTCTGGTACCTGCCCTTCTGGTTTCGCTATGTGGCCTGGACCCTATGCCTGGTAATCAGTGTCACCTGTGGGGCGGTCACTATCATGTATGGGTTCTGGTTCAGCCGAATCAAGGCAGTCATGTGGTTGCAGAGTCTCTACTTCAGTTTGCTTGTCTGCGTCTTCATAAGCCATCCACTCATGGTAAGTTGTACATCACTCTCACATTAGTTCTGACTTGGCTTGACTGCTCACAAATTGTCAAAAAAAAAATTCAAAAGGTTTTTTCACAACAATGAACTGGATGCTATAGTTGTAAAAAACTGATGTCTAATTAATATATAGCTGCTGAGGTCGTCCAGTAGTGAAACCAGGAACCCCAACTGAGAATGGGACCACTGGTCTTTAGATTGCCGGTTTAGTGTTCCTACCGCTGAGCTACTGAGGATCTGCGCATGGGATGTATGACATAACAGTTGGCTGCAAACAGTAATTGCATAAGTATCGGGTCCTGGCAGTAGCTAAGTGGTAGGAGCACTAGACTGGCTATCCAGAGACCTGTGGTTCCATTCACAGTTGGGGTTCCTGATTTTTCTGTTTTTATTTGATATGATGCCTAATGAATTAGCCTCTTTACGTCTTGTCATCTTGACCAAAAATAATGTCAGAAAAGAATGAAAACTGCAACTTAAAAGCTGCTCGTTAAAAGCTAGGATTTTACATAAAGGCCCAAGTTTGAATTTCCATGTTTTCATCACTGCTTATTTCAAGATGAGTTTATTGAACACATCTCATAGTGTCAGAAGATGATTGTCAGACAATGATATAAGTGTACCAATTATGGGATTAGTGTAGCCATACTCGGCATGGTTTTTTTCTTGCAGATTCTGCTGATAACCGTTTATACAGCGTTGCGTTACCGTAACAACCCGGCTATCCTCAACACCAAGCACCCGACATACGACAGTGAGGATGAGTTGGAGGCAATAGAGAAACAACAGGCGAGTCGTTCGCTCTTCTTTGAGAACTGCAGCGAACTGGAGAAGGGTGTGGCAGCCCGCCAGAGGTCGCGCTACCTCAGGTTTGCCCGACCTCCCCAGGAGAAACAGTTGATCAAGGCACGCAAGGCCACAATGAAGGAAAAGAAAGTTTACTCCATGTTGTGGTGAGTGTCAGCAGAAAGGTGGATGGAGTTGTGTAACGGGCGTGAATAGTGCATGTGGCTGTAGTGGGTTATGAGTCAATCCTGTAGATGTCTCTACAACTGTTGAGTGTTATTACATGGCTTCTCTAAAGCCAGTGCACTTCTTTTCTGTTATGCGCCACAGTGCCGTTTTCTTAATTATTTTGTGCGTCACAGTGACATTTTGTCCCAATTATGTCTGTACTGTACATATGTACTGTACATATGTACTGTACGTATGTAGTGTACATATGTACTGTACATATGTACTGTACATATGTAACTCGTACTTAGTGTATTTTCTGTTTACCAAGTCTCTTGTTCATTTGCAGGGACATCTTTGGATTCATTGTTTTGCTCTTCCTTCTCGTTGTCATTGCATTTGGAAAAGATTCGCAGTCGGCCTACTATCTCAATGAGTCTGTCACTCGCACCTTTGTCCACCAGGGTGCACCGTCATTTGCACAACTTGAAACCATGGATGACTGGTACACATGGAGTCAGACGACCATGTTGGATTTATTGTACACCAGGGGTCACCACAAAGACTATCTGGTGGGTTGAGTTTTGTTTGAGTGCTTAACAATTGGGTTTTGTATTGTTCTTGTGTATAGTCAGATAGTTATGTGGGCTATGCAGTTGTTACAATGACAAGAACAGATTTAGTCTTTTGTTGGTGATTGACTTAACATTTTGACAGATGTAAGAATTAAGATTGACACATCATGTTGCTTGGCATTGTGATTGTCCACATTACAATATGTTTAACCTATTGCTTGAGTCCTCTCGTTCTTTTGTTGCTGTCCAGAAATGTTATGGTTCTCTCTGTGCTTGTTATGACGGCCTTTGGCCAAATTAATGTGTAAAGATTGAACTTCCATGCACATATTGAAACACTATTGATTAATAGAAGTATATGTAGGATAGTCAAACATGTAGTCTGCACTCTGTTGGGAGCACATTGCATTTACAGTCATAAATCTTACCTCATGATGCCAACAGTCTAGACAAAATCTTATAAGATGAAGGTAACTGAGCTTGATAATTGCGCTGCCTGCTTATGTGTAAAATGGGAAGACCATTACTCATTCCCTAATTATTGGATCTGTATATGTTATGTCACTTGTGGTTTCTACCCCCAGATGCCAGTGTTGAATGGTGCCAGTGTGGTGGTTGGCTGTGCCAACATCCGCCAGGTGCGGGTCAAGCAGGAGTCATGTCACCTTGACGATCACCCCAACCTGCCAGACACCTGTCGCTATGACTACAGTGCATACAGCAGGAGCACTGACCAGTTTCACAACTGGACCTACGACACGAGTCATGTGAATAATGACATCATAGGGACACATGGCTGGTATGAAGGCCAGGGTTATGTCGTGGAGCTTCCTTTAACAAGGTGACTTATTGCGTTAATACCTACAACTGTCAGTCTTAGTGGTAATAGTAAACGGTCAGTTCAGTGGTCACTGGTTGTCATTGATCCTGTAACTATCTGGTAACATCTTGGGTAAACATGCAAGTTAGAACAGTACTGTTTTGAACTGTGATTAATCAAAATTTTTATGTCCTTTGTGTTTCTATTGTCGCAGTCGGTGTCCATGATTTGCTTAGAATATTTGTCGCTTATTTGGTTTGCTAAAGACAGAAGTAGACCCTTGACCTTTAACCTTCATGTCGTTTGTTGCAGAGCTGCTGCCTTCCATCTGCTCAAGTCTCTCCAAATGAACAGTTGGATTGACCTGAAGACGCGTGCTGTCATGGTAGAGTTTACTTTATTCAACGTGCCCACTAACTTATCTACCTCCATCTCTCTGGTCTACGAAAGGCCAGCTATTGGCAAGGGATCTGCCTACCACCGTGTTAAGTCCGTCTACCTGTACCGTTATATCAACTACGCGGACCACTTAATGCTGAGCTGTGAATTACTCTACATCCTGGTCATCATCATCCGCCTGAAGAATGTGTGTGGAAGGCTTCTATGTCTGAGGAAGAGATTCTTCTTCAACCCCTGGAATGTGCTCGAGGTCTGTGTTGTACTCTATTACCTGTTAAGGTAGAACTCAATTAAGTTGGACACACACGATTCAGATGTCATTGTTTAACTCCAGTTGTACAGTGCGACTGTTTTAGGCCGTGCATGTGGACCTTCATATTGAGTTGGACAGTAATGAGTCAGATGTCATTCTTTATGTCGAGTTGTTGACCTTCATATAAGTCCACTTTCATCTAGCTCAGGTGTAAAATCTTGTCCAACAGTTTGCTTTGACTTCTGCAAATTTTACTGTTTGTTGACCATTATCATTTATCATATGAAAAATGAATGACCTGAGATTGAAGCTAAAATCAGTATCAATTGGACGAGAAAGTTCATCTGAATTCTTTTGTAACATGGTTTAACATTAATTGTGTTATTATTTCAGGTTGCCTTCCTAACGGTCAGTATAGTCTATACAATATGTTTCATCTATCGCTTTGCCCTGATTGAGGAGACTGTGGAGCGTATCCGTGCTACGTACCATGAGAAGTATGTGGACCTGTCCTACGTAGCCTTCTGGGATGACCTCATCAAAGTGCTGGTTGGTCTCATGTTATTCATGACCTTGTTCAAGGTCTTACAGATACTGCGTTACCACAAGATGTTCGCCAGGTTTGGAAATGTCATCCGCAGGGCGTCCAAAGACCTTCTCTTATTTCTGGTAAGTGGTTATCTTGGCGACAGATTGGTTGTTGTCAGGTGATGCTATAATTATTTGTCATTGGCTGTCGATTGTATACAGCTAAGCTTTAATATTACCTCGCCTGCGTGGCGTGAGGATTGATGGTCAACAAGCCAAAGAAATGCATCAAGTGCCTCATCATCTTGTTTCTCTTTGGAACAGATGCGATTTGAAGACATGTAACTCTTCATCTACTGCGGCCCTTTTGTTCTGTTTTCAGTTTTCTCTAACAGCGCCATGTTTCACTTTTCAGCTGTGCTTTATTGTCTGGCTATTTGCCTACTCCAGCCTCGGTGTTGGCCTCTTCACCTCCGCTAGTAGTAACTTCCGTGACTTATGGTCTGCTATGACTACTGTATCGGCCATGATGGTTCACGGCTATGACATGCGCGACACTGAGGAGCAGCGTAGTGTGTTGACCACCCTGTTCCTGGTCACCTTCATGATGTCGGCGTTTGGCATGCTTTTCTCATACGTAAGTTGACAGAGTTCTATCATTTGATTTGTTTACTATATTATTTGGAAACAAGTTTTTGGTGTATTTAATATGTCCTAATGAGTCGAAATAGATACTTCTTGTCTGATGAAGTTGTGTTAGAAAACAAGTTTGGTGTATTTTAGTTAAAAACAAAGATGTTAAATGTCCACAGATCAGAACATTGTCTAAAAGGTTTAACTGCATGTTAAATTATTATATTTTCCTGGTGAAATTAGTGTCCCTGTGTTAGCTCTCTACTTTCATGGTTTATGATGAGCTGTGATATGCACAGGTTGTGGCCATTCTGAGCTACCACTACAGAGACTATAAGCAAGAGGAGATCCTCTGCATGTCACCACAAGAGGCCGCCACTTTCCTGTGGAGCAAGCTGTTGCTATGGTGCCGACTTGATGAGCCTAGTGAGCCCGAGGAGGATGATGGAGAGTTACCTGCAGTGAGTAGTTTATATGGACCACCTGTGAAGTAACTAGTGTGCTCTACAAGGTAATAGTTGGATATTACCTGCCATTTTTCTCCACTCAATATCTGGCTTCAAATGGTTCTCTAAATGCGGGGCCATCATATCTAACTGTCATTCTACTATGTACTGATGGCAATCTTATCATTTTTGTGCTGTGTAAAATTTACTTTGAATTGATATTTTAGTGTGTGACATTGCTGTTGTTATTAAGGGTTACATCAGGGCTTGGAATTTTCTGCGGAAATGCTGATTTCCGCTTTTTTCAAATGTTCTGTCCGCGTATTTTATTATATTTCCGCGTAAAAAAAATCGGATTTGATATAAAATTTCCGCGGCAAATTCCTTTGTTACCGCGGTGTTGCCAACGACGTTCACCTCGAAAAGCGGAAGTTGTTCTTTATGTTTTGGAGGAACGTAAATTTTCAACATTGCCGGGGAATCTGGGATAGCGTGGTGGGATTTTCAATGGCGTCTCGTGTGATTGTAAATCGCTGTGACAAATACTACGGCTCTGCAGCCAAAAATGTGTGGGGGTGGGAGTGAACAGTCGAGCTAAAAAGACGCAGACGCATGCTACTGATGGTGGTAACTTTTTTTTTAGTCCTCCCAATTCAGTTTGTCGGCGAAAGGTTCACATCGGCTATCAAGACTGGGTAGCGCGCATGTTTTGGGCCGTAAAACTTTCCGAGTTTTTGTCATTGGTCATTCCAAGCCCTGTTACATGGAGGCAGTTCTCACTATGTTTGACCGTACTTACATCTTAAACGAATATTAAACCTGGTTTTGGCCTGCTGATATTAACGACTTTCTCATCCAGGTCTCTAAAACAAAATAATGCTTGGTAAACCTAAAAACCTTGGAGCAAATTTAAAAAGTTGTTACAGCCTGTTTTGTCCCAACTTCTTGAGAATGTAGTGAGAATTGCATTAGTGTGACGAGGCCGTTAAAGTACTGTTACTGTATTGATGCTCGTTCACAGGAGTTCACAATGGCTGAAATTGAGTACCAAGTGGACGAGTTGCTGTTTAAGATGAATGCCATCACTGGTTCTAACCAGCCTATTGACAAGCCACCTTGCTACTATACTGACTCAGATGGTACTTACGGGGTCGGTGATGATGGAATATCCAGCGGAGGTTCAGAGGTAAGGTTTGCTTGCGACTATGTTGTGACTTCGGTAATACGGTCATTAATTAGCTGCTCCACTCAACGGGGTATTATCTGTCCTCAAGTTTCAACAGGATACGTCTATCAGTCCTCAAGTTTCAACAGGATACTATCTGTCCTCAAGTTTCAACAGGATACTATCTGTCCTCAAGTTTTAACATCATGTTTCTTTCTACAGTTGTTCTTTTACTGTGTTCTGCCTCTCTTGTTGTCTTAGTAACCAATGTATCGTGCTCTTGTTGTTATAGTAACCTGCGTGTCACTTCTAGGTGCGCCCGTTTGATGAAGAACGGTTTGAGAAGCGTATCCAACAGATAGAGCAGAACCTTTGTTCACATGAGCCTCACCTGGCCCAGTTGATACACCTGGACAGTATAGGCGCGGGCAAACTGTCAGAAGACAAGGAGAAACAACTGTGGTCAGTAGTGACGATAGAGATGCTTATGTAGCTGTAACAACTTACATTAATCTTTAGGTGAAGAACAGAATTCTGAAATCTGATGAAAAGAGTCTATGGTGATGTTAAAGCAGCTATTTACCTTTTTTTTCGTACTCAGATGTGATTTTTGGATTTGACGAATAAGTGACTTTTCATTTATCCTTGGAAAAGTTTGTTCGACTGGGCACACAGTATTTTGTGGCTGGAAATAGGGTGGTTCATTGACTAAACATTTGGTAGAAATAATGGTTGGTCCAACAGTGTTTCCTTTGAGGGAGATCCAGACCAATGGATTATTGTCAATACTTTTTTTGAGTTGGTGACCTATGTACGAAGTCTCCCGTCATCTGGAATAACATCTTTTGTTGATGTCCACTCACTATTGTATATTGCAGGTCGGCATTGGAGTTGGAAATCTTCCGCCAGTTGCAGCTGCACAGGCAAGAGAACAAGCCAAGCTCCGAGTACCATAGCAACAGCTCTGGTAGCTATGGAAACAGTGGTGGTGACCCGTACAGTGGTAATAGCTCCCCCTGTCTGGCGACGGTGACTTCTAACTTTCCACGTGTCTCTAATCTAGGTACTAACCGATGTTCATCTGTCAACTTTGTGGTAATACCATAATATAGCTAACATTGTGTGACTACTGGACGTGTTTCAAGCTGATGGAGGCCGAGTTAACTTGTTTTGTCACTTGTGTGGATGTTTGGGTTTGAACTGGTAACCAACTGTACTAGTGTTAGATTGCGTGCTGCACATTTTGTTGTTATGTAACCTAATATGCTTTAGTAAAGAGATCACATTTAAACATTATTAATGTGCACTTCACTCAAGTCCTCTTTTATCAAGAGTATCCGTATTTCTGATTTTTTTTCTGGCTAATCATTTGTTGAACTGGTCTTTAGGTGTGATGGTACTTTAATGTGTACAGATGACATGTGACCCTTTATACAATGGTTCTAAAGTGCACTATTCTGTCCCTAAAAAATTGACTGATTAGTCATGCATGTAAATTGAGTCACATGTTGTTGGTCATTTCAATAGGTTCAAGTTACCAAGACCCCTCTTATTCACACGAGCATGGTGAAGTGTTCATGATGACTGAGTTGAAGGGAGGTGAACACCCAGCTGGTGGACAAGGTATGATATTGTATAGTCATGCAGCTGGTCATGGCTTGCAAGACATTGACTGTTACATAGTCTAGGCAGGCGATTTAGGTTATTGTGACTTGATGGACGAAAGAGGGAGTGTATATGACAGTTTTGCTTCGTGCTGTGATATGGTGGACTGTATTGCAGTCACTTTCCAGAAGTGTTTTGGTGGAATTTCTCTGCTGCTCTATCGCCAAAATGCCCTAACTTGTGTTCAGGAAATTTTGCACGTGTTCCTTTTGTGAATGGGACGGGATGAGTGAACTTTCGGATGGATCCGACTACCGGTGTGCCCCCTAGTGGCAATTTTAGCTTTTTACGTTTAACTCTGTATAAAATTGGCATGTATGTTTTTACTATGAAGTGGACGGCTGATGATGATTTTCCGAGTTTGACTACTGTGGCGCATTCATGGCTGTATCTATTAAACCGTTTGCAGGATCTTTACTTAATTTAGCAAGTGTATTTATATGTTGGCAATGGACAATGACGACTTTTGGATGGATCTGACTACTGCTGTGCCCCCTAGTGGCAATTTTATTTTTTTAGCTTTACCAGTCTGTATCTTCAAAGGTCCTCAACAGATTTTCATAAAATGTTGAATATAGGCATCTATTGGTGAGGTGACACTATCATCCTGTTTTTGGATGGAATTGAGGTATTTTGCGCCACCTGTTGGCCATTTTTGCTGTTTTCATATCTTGTTTTCGGCATCCACCCCTCGATCAACCAAATCATTCTAGGGATGGTTTTGAAAATTGGTGTGTATGTTTTCAGTGTTTCGAGGACGTTGGATGATGGCGACTGACTACTGTGGCGCCTCCTAGTGGTAGTTTTATTTTGTTTTGTGCCCATAGTTGTATCTCCAAAACCCACTGCAGGATCTGTATTAAATTAAGTAAGTGAATTTATATGAAGATAGCAGACGACTTTGAGAATTTATATGAAGATAACAGATGACTTTCAGGCAGATGAAACGGACGCTGTGCCTACAAGTGGCAATTTCATTTTGTTCTGTTTTCCTTTGTTTCTCTGGAGTTCCTTGACAGATTTGTTGTACTTAATTAGATTATAACTTTATGTATGGCATGCTGTTTCAGATGACATATGTTCCAACAAAGATGACGAATCTGTCACAGGAAGTACACAACTTGACCAACAGGGGGCAGCATATCACGACAGAACAAAGAGGGCAGCACGAGAGACCGTGCGCACACCCAGTGACGTGTCAACGACGAGTAGTGAACAGCACGATGTGCGTCCGAAACTAGTTAAAGCCCGACCCAAGAGCTCATCTGATCAACAGTCTACCATGTACACAAATTATGCGTACCTGTGCGATTCCAGCTCAGATTCTGATGGTGCCAAGAACAAAACTAGAAATGAGGCGAAGAAGACATTAAGAAAAACCAAGTCTCGTGGTAGGGGAAAGGGCAGGCACAGATTGACAGAGCCGGATGGTTTAGATGAACTGGGTGTGGACAATGATGCTTTCTCGTCAGAAGACGACGGGAAATCACATCAGGCGTGGATGTAATAGTGTCTTCAAATCCTTTTCATTTCAATTATTAGACAGATTTATTTTCTCCGTTTTGATTTTTTCAAGTGCTTGTAACCAATGTCCTTGAAACCATACTCGACTTTCTGAACAAACCTGAAAAATTGGCCATGTTGTAAGCTGACTTGCGAGTAGAGTTTGCCATGTACGTTCTGCATATTGATATACAAAACAAGGCCCAATAGTTACACTTATTCTCTTTGAATGTGTTCACATATGGCATAGAAATCTTCTTAAGTCATAGTGACTTGAGTCGGTCTTAATTTTCTGTTGTCTTTTAGAACAAAAGCTTTAGTTTTGAATCAGTATTATACTTTTAAGCAATACTTTTATCCAGTCACAGGATTGTTAGACAATCTTCAATATACAATATTAATATGTTACGCATGTTTCATATAAAACCGTTGAAATACTATCAAAGTATGTTGACTGTTGAACTGCTTCAACATATTTATATTTTGCTTCTGTTGTCCCTTTTATTAGAATAAGTGTGGGATTTTAACACTACATTTTGAATACGTGATGGCGAGTGTTGATGTCTTTAATCATTATTAAGTGGCAGCATGCTTTTACTGGAGGCAATCCTTTGGTGAAGAATCAAAATTAAGTTCTTAAGGTTTGATGTATATTTTTTTGGCGTTATCCAATCATGCAAGCATAATTTCAAATCCTTGTCTGTGAATGAAACAGCTTATCTAGTGTTCTGCTCAATGTTCACTTTAGTGTTGCAATACTAACCATTGATATTATACTTGAGCATGTACAATCCTACTTAATTTTGAAAGAAGATATGTTATAGAAAACTTTGTGATATGAATAGTGTTCAGTTCATATTTTTATAACTGAGAGCAAATGTTACTATTTTGTACTCCTTACTTGTTAGTTTTTAATAAATGATATATTTAATTACCGTGTTGTTAATAATACTTATGGTATGTTAGCTTCGTGGTGCATAAGATAGGCACTGGTCACAAGGTGGGGCTGTTGTACAAAGACCACCAATGCATAACAAACTGCTTTCTCCTCTCAACACATTGTACAGGCTTCCTTGAGTGGAGATTTCGTTTTTTTTAGATATGGGCTGACCAGCTAATCCTAGCAAAGCCTTGACAAAATAAAAAAACGAGAAGTTGTTGTTCTCAGACATTTGAATTACAAGGCGATTCTCGCTTAACAGTTTATTTAATTTGGCAATTTATGGCACTGGTGGACTTGGAGCGATGCTATCAACATACCGTAGGAACCAAATTTACAGGTGTTACCGTTAAAGATAGGCTTTGAAAGTGAGGGACTATTCATTACAACCACCCAGTAAAGATAAGACTAATAGAGTTGTCTACTGAGCTTGGAAACTTTCATGTTGTTTAAAATGCCAACTTGAAAGGGCACATGTGGTGCAGATAAATTAAAATGAGAACAACAATGAATAAGGTTTAATACAATTATTTTTGAATAAATAACTGTTACAAAGTTTATGTATATTTTGACATTGCAATATAATGTAACTAGAAAGAGCACAATGTGAATACACATTCTTAACATCACAATGTTCAGGTTTCAAATTAATGTAAGAATAGTACCAAAGATTTGACCAGGACTTCACTTCCATCATCCATCATAAACTGAACAATTCTGTGATCACATCACTCAAGCAAAAAGAACTCTGGAAGACATGCAAAGCAATGGTGACTGATAACATGGTACTGTTGACCACTGCTGCCACCTGGTGATACTAGGAGAAAACTGTTTCACAGCAAGTGGCTCAAGGGGGCACTACTGAATTGAAACTGGCAGAGCAGACTGGTCATCATTCGGAAAGATGAGATGGTGGAAACTTGACATTAACAACTTAATTGTAGCATCAATGTCAAGTTCAAACTAAATACTTCCAAACCACAAAGTCGGTTTCCAATTTTCCTAAAAATACCTTTTCCTAACAATTAATTGCAAACAGATAAATGAAGATTCCCTTCGTCAATGATGCACATGTATACCATTCTTAGTCATAACAAACAGACTTGTCTCCCCACGTGCTGTCATTACCATCAAACAGTGAACACATCCACTATAATTCTTCTGCATAAGGAATATTAGCAATGGGAAACGGGCTCTTTCCAATAAACTGACTTAAGTTCATATTTGACATAAGCACGATTTGTCTCAACTTCCGAACTTTCACACCTGATAAATTAGTCAAACTTAAGACAAAACTTAAGTCAAATTTAAGTCAAACTTAAGATCTCTTTTTGAAATGGACTGCAGGCAACTTTAAGTTTTATCTTAAAATTTACTGAAATTTAAGATTGTATTAGCCAAGTCAGTTTTCTTGGAACGGAACCCAGAACTATACAATGAGTCAACAAATTGCTCTAATTTGCAAAGACAAAAAATGGTAAAAAAACTGACTATTGACCATCAATCTTTTACATCATTCATTCACTTAAATTTGCTGTAAAAGATTGTGAGTTTGAGGGTGATGAAGTGATCAATCAGGCTTTTGACCATGTCATGTTGTTTATCATTAACAAAGCTTTAAAAAGCAAGCTTTACAGAGAGTAGTGATGTGGTAACAAGTTGATTCTGTCCAAACTGACAGAATTCGCATTCTGAACCCAGACATATAGACCATGCCAACTACATTGCGAATAGATATAGGCCATATCACTAAGAGCACAGGTGCCGAACCACGGTACTGCATGTTTCAAATATGGGAAACCTGAACGATGGTAAACGCCAAGACTTTTTCCACGTTACAATGGAAGGATCCAAGGATTTCATGATCACTGACTCCAGGGAATCTAACAATGATAATTTGTTCATTCATCAGTGCAAAAGTAATCTGCACACCTATGGGTCCAAAGATCCACTCGAGATCCTGGGTAGAACCACTCACAGAATTAACTGGAAAGTCTGTCCATGTTGATTTCTTTGTGGTCCCAAGTGAAGACCAGCCAGTACTCCCTAGTTGAAATAATTCTCAAGGGCTGGACATTCTCAGAGATGGTACCCTAGGATACCAAGTGAATGCTTGCACTGAGTTTGGAAGCGATATATATGTAAACTGAGAGATAACTATCCCAAAGTATTTCGGGGACTGGGAAAACTATAGCCAACTACTAGCTGAAGTTCCATAACATTAATTGACAAAAGTAGTCCACCAGTAATGAAGAATAGATGCATACCCTTTCATTTGCATTTGAAAGTAAATGAAAAGCTGGAAGAGTTGAAACATCTAGATGTGATAGACCGAGCAGATGTGATAGACCGAGCAGATGTGATAGACCGAGCAGATGTGACAGACAGAGCAGATGTGACAGACAGAGCAGATGTGATAGACCGAGCAGATGTGATAGACCGAGCAGATGTGATAGACCGAGCAGATGTGATAGACAGAGCAGATGTGATAGAGAGCAGA
>NMRA01000440.1:98441-136654 GCA_002633005.1 Phoronis australis | reverse complement strand
AGATGTGATAGACAGAGCAGATGTGATAGACCGAGTAGATGTGATAGACAGAGCAGATGTGATAGACTGAGCAGATGTGATAGACCTAGCAGATGTGGTAGACCGAGTAGATGTGATAGACAGAGCAGATGTGATAGACAGAGCAGATGTGATAGACTGAGTAGATAGCCAAACTTCCTGGGTAAACCCTTTTGTGAGATGAAACCAAATGGTGACCTCAGAATCTGTCTTGATATGCATAGGGCGAATACCGCTATTTTACTGGGAGAAACACCCAGTTCTCACAATAGAAGTGACCTTATCTGGGTTCTGGGGACAAATGTATGTGTAAATTAGACATCAATACGGCCTTTCATCACTGAGCCACACTCATTATACAGATATAAAAGACTCATACTTGGAGCAAAGATGGTCAAAGACAAATTTCAGCAAGTCATCACTCAGGTGTTGAAGGGCTGCCTTGGTTCCCACAGCATCTATGATGTTATCCAACTCATCACTCAGGTGCTGAAGGGCTGCCTTGGTGGTCACAACATACATGATGTTATCCATGATGTTGCTGACAGCAATGAACAATTAGACGACAGAGTTGAAGTAGTTATCCATACATAACCAGAAAATGGGACGACTCCAAATAATCTCAAGTGTGAGGTTGAGAGTAGCTTGCATGAATTTTATGGGTCACGTCATGAATTCTGAGGGTTTCAAAGTCGGCGATGAGAAGGTCAGAGCTATATTTTGAAGGCTAATGAACCCAGCAACAAGGCTGAGTTCAGAATTGTTGCATTAGTGTAAGTCACCTTACTATTGTCGGGGCACACATATATCCGAGGTCTGGATCAGCCATTACAGAAGCGAGTAAATGTGTTTTTGAAGTTACCTTGCATCATTGTGTTAAATACTAATGCACACGGGTATTAAGCATACATTAATGCCTAGTTACCATCCTCGTTCTAATGGTGCAGCAGAACATAGCGTACAAATTTGCAAGCGAGCATTGAGAAAGCACATGTTGACTAAATATCAGAAGTATGTTAGTGATGTGGAGAAATTAGATAATTTCTTGTTCATGTAAAGGGCAACTTGTTATTCAGTAATGGGAAAATCCCCGCCAGAGTTGTTTTGTAAATGTCAATTAAAGACACGCTTGGCTTTGTTGAAACCTGATATGTATTCACACATTGAGAGTAAAGTCAAAGCAAGCAGAGTCTAAGGATGGATGTAGAGTTAAGATTCCTGAATTTACTGTGAATCATTCAGTTCTGGTCAAAAACACTTTCCAAAATGGTATAGTTATAAGTTTATTCCTAGTAAGATTGTTTGTGGTAAGGGACCGTACACTTACTTAGTTAAGGTTGAATACAATACAAGATTTGGCCATGCAGATCACCTGCTAAGTTGTTCAAACAATGCAGGAAAACAGAATGCTGGGTTGTTAAAACAAAATCCAAGTCATGATATAACAGATCAGAATCTAAGCTCTGAGAAATTACATATTCCTCTACAGTGATAAGTTGGTTTGTGAATGTACACGTGATTCATTTGTTGATGTGCCAGTTGAAAGTCCAGCACATGAACCCAATTCCGTAGAATCGCCATCAGTCAGACTAGCAACATGCCAGCTAGGGTACCATTGCCTCCTTAATGTTGAGAAGGTTGTCGAGAAATTCTAGACCACCTCAGTGTTTGATTGAACACGTGTAGTTATTGGCGTACATTGTTGTTCATGTAACCACTGTTGTAGTCCTAGCTTTCGAGATAAGAATGTTTGAACATTATTTCATTTGAGTTTCATATTAAAGAGAATAGAGTGTAGTGATTGTTAACTAACATCGGCAGGTGTCGCCACCTTTTATGATAACATGTAATCATTGTATATTGTAAGGCATCTTGGGAAATAAAATATCAGTTCTGTTTCCGCCATTAAAATCATGTTATTCTTTATTTTCTCGTGAAAAACTGCACACACGAATCACAGGCCATCGTCAATAAGTACACGACAGGGATGCTAAGTCTTGGCAAAATGCCATGGATGAGGAGATGAAATCTGTGCGGGAAAATGAAATTTTTATATTGACAAATTGCCTGAAGGTAAAAATCCAGTGGGGGGAAAATGTGTGTATACGCGATTAAAGGAAATGGAGGTGGTGAGAGGCGACATAAAGCGAGATATGTGGCCAAAGGACGTAGTCAGGTTGAAGGTGTAGACTATTTTGAGACATTCTCTCCAACTGTTATATCTACATCATAAAGAATATTAATGCAGTTACCTGCTCAGAAACACCTGATTGTTCATTAGATGACAGACAGACAGCATATTTGTATGCCGGCCTATTGACTATGAGATTTACCTCGAACAATCTGATTGGATTCAAACGGAGTTTGGTTGACCCGGCATGCATCTACCGGTGCGATTCAGAGGGTAAGACTGACCTAATTCGCATATGGGTCGATGACATCGTAGCGACCTTAGAAGAAACTGTTCTGGAAAATGTTAAGCAGAAACTTTTTAATAGGTTCGCAGTAAAAGACCTAGGTGAAACAGCTTACTTTTTGGGTATTGATTTTAAGTGTGGGATGTTAATGAGAATCGCTCCCAAATGGTTTCCAGACCAGATGCTATCTATCACAGCTGCATATAGTCAGTGTGTTTATTCTCAACTATTGTTTCATTGTTACGGATTCCCTAATTTATTGATTGTCACATTTTGCATTGCCAGTTCATTATGTATTTAACTTTACGATTTGACTATGGGTGTCAAATCCATACAAGCTCTCACACAGGTCAAGGTCACCGGATGTTTATGGGGCTGACCAGACAAGAAGTATTCGGAGTCAGAGAAATAAACTTTCTTGTTATAAATGTAGCGACAAACACAAACTCATTGATTGTGGTGAGTTCCAGTTCATTGAGTGCTAAGGACAGGAAATCATTTGTAAGAGGTAAGAAATTGTGCTTTAACTGCCTAGCATTTTCCAATTACGCATCAACTCAGTGTAGAAAACAGTCTTGAAACTTGTGTCTTGATAGCAATGTGTCTATAACTCTAAGCATCATTAGCTTGTACATGAAGCATTTACTGTTGAATCTGGTGCTACTAATGCTACTGATAATGAATATTCTAGTCATGGGCCTAATGAATCAGCTGCTTCATTCATTCACATGACATAAAAGTCTTCTTATTGTGTTGCATTGTCAGTTGTCCCTAAGTGTTGGCATATCTGAGGGTGAATGCAATGTTAAGTGTAATGCACTTTTGGATCCAGGCAGTACTCCATCTTTTTGCTCTCATGATCTAAAGAATAAACTGTCTGATATGAGAAAACTTGAAACCAAATCCACAACTGTTCAGACATCTGGCCAGCCAGTTATGAATGTGAAACTCGTTGATTTATATTGCAAATCTAAATCTGTGCATCATAGGTCTTGCAACCCGTCACATTCATAGTGTGTAGAAGTTATATCCTGTATTAAACCAGTTATTATCCTAAACATTAGCAGAGTTATAGATCCTAAAAGTACAGGTTATGGGCCCAGGAGTCATCTATACTTCAGTGGAAATGCTGCAGACTTCAAAGTTTGGGAAACGCGATTCCTGAATTACCTGTACACACAAGACAAAGAGAATTACAACGCCTTTGTCGACGACGAACCGGCTGGATTTCGTTGCAAAGAACCGGGCCGCATGTACAGAACTCGTACAAGTTCTCGACAAACAGTCACTCATGGTGATCATGAACGATAACTCAAATGACAGGAAAGCAGTCTACATCAAGCCTAAAGAGGCCGATACATGAGAACCGACTGACAGCTGGCACGAGGCACAGACTCGTACACGCACCAGATGTCAAGTAGAAGTCAACTGCACACAAGTGACTATGTCGAGAAATATTTGGAAGATTATCATGTGTATCTGTCAACAAATGTCGACTATCCGTACAGAGCGATCCATATGATACCTGAGACATTTGAAGAAGTCATTAGCTCATGTGATAGCGATAAATGGAAAATGGCGATGGACACTGAAATTGCAACTTTGCAAGAAAACGGTGCATACAAACTTGTTGATCCGCCAGAAGGCAGAGCCGAAATGAAAAGCAGATGGGTTTACACCCTAAAACAAGGATAGACCCCAAATGACGTGCAATACAAAGCACGTTATGTCGCGAAGGGATATTCACAAATCTCAGGGGTTGACTTCGACAAAACATTGTCACCCACGACACATCTCACGTCAATCCACAGATTACTATAAAAAGCCACCAATGAACAGTTAGAGCTACACCAGATGGATGTCAAGGGCGCGTACCTAAATACACCCATTGATAAAGACATCTACATCGAACAGCTGCCCGAATATGATCAATCTGGCACGAACTCACATGCCACCTGAAGAAATCACTCTAGGATTACTTTAAAGGGGACGCAACTGGCACATGACCCTAACTGATTTCCTCAAACACGCGGGATTTCGTGTGAATGATAACGACCCATGCGTCTACGTCAACGACGACACCGTGTTTGTTTTGTTTTGGGTCAACAACATATTTTTGACAAGTGACAACACGGAACACATTACACATATATGAAGGAACAACTACGTGAACGCTTGCGAGTGGATGACCGTGGACCCCTACACTCGTTCCTGGTAATTGATTTCGAACGCTTATCCAACGGCTCATACACGAAGAGTCAAGAACGTTTTGTTGAGACGACACTCAAACGTTTTGACACGCACAAGTGCAAACCTGCACTGACACCTGTGGACATTGGTGCGATACTTCTCAAATCGTCAGAAGAGGAAAACGCTCAGTTTCTCGAATTAGGATTCCCCTACTGTCAAGCCGTGGGAAGTCTGGTTTACCTCGTGAATGCCACACACCCGGACATTTCTTGGGCATTGTAAAAATTATCACAGTTCCTCAACAACACTAGCACCCCTATAAAGCTTGTATTGCGATTCCTGAAAGGGACCATAATGTTAGCAATTATTTGCAGAACAACGGATGGTCTGTTAGCAGGATATTCCGACTCGGACTTGGCAGGAGACGCCGACAACTGTCGATCTACTTCTGTTTTTTTTATGCTCGGAATCGCGTCAATCTCCTGGAAAACCCGGAAACAGCCGACAGTCATGTTGTCATCGTGCGAAGCTGAGTACATGGCACTCACTGAAGCTATGAAGGAACTGATCTATTAGCGATGTTTGTGTTCTGCTTTCGAAATCCCTCAGCCAGACACTACGATTATTTACTGTGATAATCGGGAAACTATCGCCCTCAGCAAGTAGTCACCAAAACAGCACCAACACACAAAACACATTGCCGTGCGTTACCATTTCCTACAGAGTAACAGTTGCATGGATTTTCAGTATGTGGACACCAGAGACAATTTGGCTGACATTTTCACGAAACCACTCTCGAAAGATGGACATTTGAGAGCCGTAGTTATGACCAAATGGGGGTATTAATGGTAATCGCTCCCATATGGTCTCCAGACCAGACACTAACTTTCACTGCTGCACATACGCAGTGTCCTTGTCTACCACTGCTTCATAATGTGTAGAAGGGTTATTTTATAGCTTACATTAAATCAGTTATTATTGTAAACATCAGCAGAGTTATGTATCATAAATCCACATGAGAATGGCTTAATCACAATGAGCCAAAACCAATACTTACAAAAGGTACTTAAACATTTCGGAATGATTGACTGCAAACCAAGGTCTACATCTAGCTAACAGGTTGTATTTAAGTGAAGTTTGTGCTGACGATAATGAATACAGAAAGATAGTAGGAAGTCTCATATACGCCATGTCTTGCACAAGGCCTGACATTAGCTGGATAGTAACTAAATTGTCAGAGCACATGGCGAAGCCCATGCAGGGTCATATGATAGGGAGCACATGGCGAAGCCCACGCAGGGTCATATGATAGCTGCTAATCATGTTCTTTGGTATATTAGAGGTACTCTGGATTACACACTGTGTTATAACAAATCTGATAAACTAGTATTACAGAGATTCAGTGACGCGCATTGGGCATCGTCCCGTAATGACTGAAAAAGTTTTACTGGGTACACTTTTAGTCTCAGTCCTATTGGTCCTTTGATATCTTGGCGGACCAAGAAACAGCCCACCATTGCACTTTCCTCGTGGCGCTTGCTGTTGTGCAGTCTGTAAACTGTATTTGATTACGATTGCATCCGCCAGGGTGGCTGCATATTCGTCTAATAAATAGACAAGCGTTGTTAGTACAACGCTCTCACTTAAATGCAAAATAACCTGGGCTCACTCAACCCACACAGGTAACACAACATGATGTAAGAGTTGGTCTTTTGGAGTTCTGAAAGGTTCCGTGCCAGGTTTTGTGTGTACAATAGTGACATTTCAAGTGCAACCGCCAGAAAACTCCGATATCAAGCAGCTGGAAGTTTGGCCAACATGGCGGTCACGTTTTGAGCGATTTCGTGTAGTCTCAGGTTTGGTATCCAAGGAAGGGGCAGTGCAAGTTCAGTAAAGACCTTGGTGTATAGTCTAGGCATCACTACGGAGGACTTATGTCAGTCTTTTCTGTTGTCAGCCGATGACAAGGATGACTATGACAAGGTTCTCCAACGTTTTGATCAGTTTTTTATTGCTAAACGAAATGTCATCTACGAATGTGTCAATCAGCGTAAACAAGGTGACTCAGTTGATACCTTCATCTCTGCCTTACACACCCTCTCCAAACATTGTGAATGGTGTGTGAAACAGAAGTTGGATCAGGCAGAACCCCATGCCAACAGTATTTCCAACCTATCCATGGCAAAAGCTAGGTTCGGTTTTGTTTCACTTTAACAATCATGAATACTTGCTTGTTGTAGATTATTTTTCCCGGAATGTTCAGAATGCTCGTCTGGAAAACACAAGTTGACATTGTGTTATTTCACATTTAGGTTCGATCTTTGCTAGACAATTGGCATACCACAGGAGCTAGTCAGTGACAATGGACTGCAGTATGCCAGTTCCTAGTTTTCAACGTTTTCTGCAGAGTATGGTATTCAATCCTGACAAGTGTAATATTAAAGAATCAGAAGTCTCATTTTTTGGTATGATTTATACTGCAGAGGGTGTGCGGCCTGATCCACAGCTGACATCATAAACCTTCCACCACCTACATGTGTTAGGGACTTACAACAGTTCCTAAGTATGGTGCAGTATTTGTATCCACTTATTCCTAACTTGTCTCGTTAAGACATCAATCTTGCATGACCTGATTAAAAAGGGCATTGCATGGCTATGGATGCCAAATCATGACAATGTATTAAACTTTGTAAAACAAAACCTGGTTAAACATGTGACCTTAAGCTATTTTAATCCAGAATTGGAGAAACATCCAGGTAGATGCTAGTATGAAGGGCGTAGGTGCCACTTTGGTGCACGTTGATCGAGATTGTAAGGAAAAGCCGATTGCCTGCGCGTCAAAAAAGAGAAGCAATGCTAACATAGAACAGGAGATGTTAGCCGTCGTATTTGGTGTTGAGAGATTTCATACCTATGTTTATGTCTCACACTTTATCATAGAGTGTGACCACAAGCCACTAGAGGCAACTCAAAAGAAACTTTTAAGTCGGGCACCTTCCCAGTTGCAACCTATATTGCTAAGATTACGACAGACATTGTACGCAGACCTGGCAGAGAGTTGCTATTAGCTGATGCATTGTCTAGATTAAATCCACAACCGCGTTGTACAGTAGGGTTAGATAGGACCATTCACTCGGTGAGATGGTCGGATCCTAAACTCTGTGAAATACGTGAGGCAGTCGAGAATGATCAGGAAATGTACTTGTTGAAAAATAACGTCACTAATGGGTGGCCTGGAACAATTAATGAGGTTCCAAAATGTATAAGGTCCTATTGGAATAACCGGGACTTTATTGCAATTGAGGATGGCATTTTTATGAAAGGTGGTCCATAATAATTCCAAAGGTTATGAGGGACGAGATCCTATCATTAAGGCCCTCAAGGCATTGAGAAGACTAGACTTTTAGCTAGATCATGTGTATACTGGCCTGGTATGAATGCAGATATTGAGAATCTACTCAAAAATTGTCATGTTTGTTTAGAGTTTACCAAAACTGAAATCAAGCAGTCCATGATCCCTCAAGATTTGCCTACTGCTCCTTGGCAGAATGTCAGATTTAGTTTATGTTGGAGGTGAAACGTACCTTATTGTTGCTGATTATTACAGTAAAATTCCATTTGTGCGACAACTTAGGGATGAAACCAGTAGTGAGGTGATATCTAAAATGAAAACACTTTTCAGTGAGCATGGTATACCTCAGCGTGTGTTTACTGATGGTGGTCCCCATTATTCAAGTGGGAAATTCAGTCGGTTTAGTGAGAAATGGGGATTTATTCGTAAGATGTCAAGCCCACATTATGCTCAGTCTAATGGTTTTGTTGAACCTTGCATTCAAACCGTAAAAGTAACTATGAAAAAGGTTCATAAATCAGAAGCCTGCATGGCATTGGGAATCCCCATGAGAAAAAGCATTTTGTGAGATTAAGAAAACATTAGCTAATGCCCCAGTGTTGACATAGTATTGCCACCAGGGGCACACCGGTTGTCGGAGCTGTCTGAAAATTCGCTCACGCCGTCCCATACACGGAAGGAACACGTGCAAAATTTCATGAGCATACGTCAAGGGGACTGCAGCCAGGGGTCAGCAGGGAGACTGTCGGGAAGCCGCATGAAGGATCCAGCGAAGGGATGTCCTCACTGCCTCCAGGACCCGTGACATGGCGAAACACGTCTTGGATTGCCACTTGCCTCCTGAGATCCTGCTGGGAACGGGACCGCAGAACCAGGAGCAATCTCGTAAAAGAATGTGGTTCCTCCACGACATCGCCAAGGTGGTGGAAGATGGGCCTCGGGCGCTCATGAGACGGGTCAAGGGGTGCCCGTTCTTATCCAGTTAAGATAGCGCCATGGAAGAGGAAATAAAGAACATCTGCCAACATGTGGGATTGGAGAGACCAAGCAGCCTTTCCTTGGGGAAGGTGCAAAGCCTGCCACTCCTACTGCATCCGGAAAGGTTGGAGTCTCTTCTTCGATCGTTCACCAGGTCCCAGCTCATTACGGGGGCTGGAAAGAGATGGCCGGCTGGGACGTGTGTCCCGTTCAAGTGGTTGGATGACTGCTTGCGGGATCAGCCGATGGAGACGACGTACGCTGAGGCGGTTCGCAGGAAGCCGGCGACAAGGGGTTCGTCAGTGATGAGTTCGGCAACGAGCTCATCGGGGGTTATTCCTCCTTCCCATGGGATTGCTGCCGGAAGCGGGAAGCAGAAGTCGGCGCCAAGTGAGTCCCTGACTCCTTCTCGGGGTGCTAGAGATGGTGCCAAGGGAATCGCCGCACCAACGATTACTGAAGACCTTACGAAGTTCCCAAGGGGGTGAGTTGAACTTAACTGATAGTGGAGATGATAGTGGCAAATTGTTAAAATCATCTTCCTTTCAGGTGGAGCCTCAGGTACCATTAGAGGTAGCAGATGCGCATTTTCATCTAGATAGGCATAGAGTTTCATCAGAGGATAGTATTCTAGATGTGTATAGACAGCTTCGGAACCTGTGTGAGGTGAAAGTAAATGTAGAAGTAGTAGGGGGTATAGCTGTCTTTTGCGATCCTGAAAAATGGGCTCTGATTTCGACTGTTAAAGATTGGAAAGAGTTCAATGTTTCTGTAGGGTTGCACACAAAGTAGGTAGTGGAAGAGCAAATGAATACTTTGCTGGACTTTCTAACCAATGAGGATCTACCAATTGCTGCATTGGAGGAAATTGGTATCGATCTGACGGGTCCATATATGTGGAAGCACGGGAATTGGATTGGTCATTTATGCAGGAACATTTCTTAAGATCAGTCCTGGTAGAATGGGATCAACCACAGGTGGGCAGGGGAAGACCAGTGGTTTTCCATTATTGAAATGTTTCAACTATGACGAAAGATGCTGGGGAAATTCTCTTGGAGATAGCCAGCGATTCTTTTGATAGAGCTACACCCGTTCAATTGCACTCTTTTCGGGAGGGCTGCAAGTGGTGGACAAGTGGTTAAAGGCATTCCCCAACACATATTTCTCGGTTTTGGGAAATGGATTAGGTCAAATTGCAGGAGACCGAGCTCGGGGGATAAAGGCTATTCCATCTGGGCGGTTGTTGGTTGAAACGGATGCACCCTATAATCATCCAAGTGGCGCAGGGGGTGTCAGTCACACTCCGTGTTAATAGGGAAATGGTGTAAACAAATAGTGGAGGTCCGGGCTTTCACGATATAACTTGACGTCCTTTATTCATTAAAGAGGGGGAGAAGGAATAAGGATGGAAGTTGGTAAGAGGAAGGAATCATGTATTGTAGGGAGATTAATCACTTGTAGTCACTGCTAGTTTTATGGGATTTTGACGGAAAATGGCCATCGAACATGTGGGAAAACGATCCATGGAGGGTTTGATACTTAGATTCTTCATCAAATTCTAGGCTCTTTTCATCTCTAAGGATACAGTTGGGAAGTTTATTGGTATTCTGTATTCTGTGCGCCACAAGGAATTGGATGCAACATACCTTACCTACTCTTACTATGTTTCAGAACCAGCCAAGAAGACCCAGTAGAGGGTAACTGGGAAGGGGTGGCTGGGGGAACTTTCAGGGGAATTTTATAGGGATGACTCTGGGTATATTTTATGGAAATTAAAATTCGGAACTGTAATTTGGACTATGCTGATATTGGGTATATATTAGATAGTCTGACTCTTATATCATGGCCGGGTAAGAGTATATTTCATGGGATGATTAGGTAGATTATCTAGGGGAAATGTCATAGGAATGTCCTGACTCAATCATTGCAAATCATACTCGAGTGTTTTATTGTGTGAAGACCAGAGGTTATCTTCTCAGGTAATCTGTCTCTCTATTCTATATAGAGTAGGAATAGCGTGGTCTCTTGTTAAAGACACAACAGTTAGTGGTAAAACACAACAGAGGGAAGTAGTGTTATGATAATTAGCTGTAAAATACCCGTATGTAGTCCCGCTCATTTTGAAGTGTAGAGATGCACTCCCATATATCATCTCTCTCTTATGTTTTTGCAAAGTATTGGATTTGAAATTAGCCAACACTGAGTAAGTACTTTATTGTTTTGTTAATTATAGTTCCTAGAACAGTCTGATGAATTCGGAGTTCATGTCGTTTTGTATTTTTTGTATAATTTGACTTAAGTTTTTTCAATTGTGACCATGCGCTTTACGAATTAGTTACTGAAGTTTCTGATAGATGTAGCTTTTGAGCGTAAACAGTATTTCAAGATGGCTGCTCCCATGGTCTATTGCTACTTTACGATGTATCAAACAAATGTATCCTGATGGCTATGAATCTATCATCCAACCATCAGATCCAAGATACTTAATTCCAAGATGGCCGTCCTAGTGTAATTTGCCTAGTCACACATTTTGGAACAGCGCCACCTGTTAGCTGGAGACCAAGTTGTATTCGGAGACCCTCAAACCAGGTCTGAGCCTGGGGTGAAGAGTGTAACTAACTTGAATAAAAACCGTTTTTTTTTAGACATAAAACCAATTTTGATGAATTTCATTTATAATTTACTTGAGCAAAAGATAATTTTTGACGATGTTATGGCCAATACGATAATTATTGTGATGCAATATCACTAGAATGAAAGCAAATGCCATTCAAATGAATAACAAAATTTTTCAAATCTCTTTGTAAGCATAGCAATAAAATACAATATCAATCTTGAGGAAACATCATTTGTATTTACGTGGAAGTTTATGCAATTATAATATTTAATTATAATATTTAACTGTAATTGACTAAGACTTTGCCAGGGCTAAGACTGGTATGAAAGCAACCGCCTAAATTCAATAAAATGACATTTTCCACATGGTTTTCTAAGTATAGCTACAGAATCAAGTAAATACAACAGTAATTTATATATTTTAGCATAATATTTTATCATATATTACGTAATATTGATATCATAGTTCTTGTTGCTGAAAGACAAGGAATAAAATAAATATGAATAATATATAATACTCACCACATAAACAAAAGTAGAGTAATAATAAATAAGAGCATGTAGATCAATATCATTTTTTATTCTAACTTTGTAACACATCAGTTCAAAAGACATTACAAGCATTGTAATTTTAACACACAATTGCTAAATTGTATGAAAACAACATTCCATGTTTAAAATACATTATACAATACATGTATGACATTGGTTATCATTTTGTGCAATGGATGGCACTTTGGACAGCGTGGACTCTTTGAATTCGGAGGTGGGAGGGGGATATCTTTTTGGAATACAAATGGCCGACCGAGTTCTATTATGTGCATGTCACATAATTGGGGGCCAGTCCGGGAGATAAACCGTTTCGATATCTGGTTTATTGTCCTCCCACGTTTCGGTCATCAATATTTTCTTGTGTTTATCTTTGGAGACTGAAACCAGCTATGGACTTCAGTGGCTATTTTGGCGTCACCTACTGTCGATGCCCTTTTAGGGTTTAAGAAGCCTGAACTCCTGCCTCTATCTCAGCAGTTAGAACTCACTTATGTTAAGACTCAGTTTAGGAAGGGTGATATTATCAAGTACGTTGCTGAGCACTTGGTTGAAGAGAACCGACTCGACGAGAGTGAGCTGTTGAAACTTCCTGTCAGTGAGTTTTCTGACAAAGTTATTAACATAGAGTTGGAAAAGCTTAAGCTTGAAGAGAAGCGACTTCAGTTAGAGGAGAAAGAGAGACAGAGAAAGTTTGAGTTAGAGGAAAGGGAAAAACAGAGGCAGTTTGAGTTAGAGGAAAATGAGAGGCAGAGACAGTTCGAATTAGAAAAGCTAAAGTTAGAGGCGTCAGTTCATCCATCAATCCCGCCTGTTTCAACTGAAGATAAGTCTGTGGCTTGTAGGGAAATTAGGTTAGTTGCCCCGTTTGACCAAACTGCAGTGGATAAGTACTTTCAGCACATTGAAAAGGTTGCAGACAGTTTAGGTTGGCCTAAACAGTGCTAGTCGTTGATGCTGCAAAGTGTCATTACGGGTAAGGCCCAGCAAGCCTACTCGTCTCTATCCGTAGGGGACTCTGGATTATGATCTAGTTAAACAGGCTATTTTGAAAATTTATGAGTTAGTCTCCGAAGCTTATAGGCAGACTCGTGAAAAAGAGGTCTATTTTGAGCGTTGGTGTACTTCCAAGGAGGTTTACGGTGACTTTAGTAAGCTTAAGAATCTGGTCTTGGTTGAGGAATTTAAGAACTGTGTCAAGGATGACATTAATACCTATCTTGATGCGAAAGACGCTGATAGTTTACAGTCTGCTGCTAAGCTTGCCGATGAGTATGCTCTCACTCATAAGTCTAGGTTTGCTTATTCTTGTAGGGCTACTAGTTGTACTCCTAGTACTTCGTTCGCGAAAACAGGTAGTAAACCTGGTTTAAGTCAAACATTTGACAACACGATCAAGACTACTGTTAACAAAGGTAGTGGTAGTAAACAGTCCACTAGGGATTTTTCGGGTATGTCTTGCAATTATTGCAAGAAACCTGGTCATGTCATGATTGTTTCAAACTGAAATGTAAGAATGAAGCAAACACTTCACCCAATGCCTTTGTCAAGACATTAAATAGGACACCTTGTGATGTAGGGTTTAGTAAACCTACCTACCTTCGTGAGTCAAAGCACTCAGTTATGTCTGATCCTTTGAGGGAAGAGTTCCTTCCTTTTGTGTAGGAGGATTTTGTTTCTCTTGATGAGAGTTCTGCTACTGTACCCATTCGTATACTTCGAGATACCGAGGCGTCTCAATCCCTAATGCTGGAAGGTGTATTACCTTTTTCTGCCGAGACTGCCACTGGTGAAGTTAATCTTATTCAGGGTATTGCACTCAATGTTTTTGAAATCAGACTTAGTCTCAGGACTAGTTAAGATAGGACTTAGGTCTAGTCTTTCTGTTAAGGGTGTCTCTATGTTGCTAGGCAATGACTTAGCTGGTGGTAAAGTTGTCCCCTCTGTTCAGCTGACTGTGGAGCCGAGTACCAATGATAGTGTCTCAGACTCTGAGCTTTTTCCTGCGTGTGCAGTGACTCGAGCTCACGCCAAGAAGGCTCAATTAGAGGATTTAGTGAAACCCCACAGTGTTAGTGATCCTATGACTCATAGTCAGGATTTGTCACACATCTCTGATGTGAATAATCAGAACTGTGGTTTGTCAGATACATTTCTGAGCTCATTGTTTGACAATGATTTAGGTAACACTACGCAGAAGTCTAGTATTCTAGAATCAGATGTGGCACCTAGTGTGTCATCGCCTATGTCAGATAGTTTATCGTTGTCTAGGAGACAATTGATTTAGGAGCAGAATAGTGACACAGAATTAAGAGATTTGAGAGACAAGGCTCTTTCTCCTAATGAGATTAGTAAAGTGCCAGTAGGGTACTATATCCACGATGGGGGTACTTATGAGAAAGTGGCGTCCTCCAGATCTTCCTGGCAATGAAGATTGGGCTGTTATTACTCAAGTCCTGGTACCTAAGGTTTATAGGACTGACATGTCATTGGCACACAGTTTACCATTAGGTGAGCACCTTGGAGTGAATAAGACTGTAGACAGAATTAGTAAACAGTTCTTTTGGTCCGGTCTACGGAAAGATGTGTCTCACTTTTGCCGGACCTGTCACGCTTGTCAAGTTGCAGGAAAACACAAGTTAGACCCACCCGTTGCACCCTTGCAACCAGTCCCAGCTTTCGGTGAGCCCTTCTCAAAAGTGATCATAGACTGTGTGGGTTCTCTTCCTAAAGCCAAGTCTGGGAATCAGTATTTACTGACTATTATGTGTGCTACCACTAGATTTCCTGCAGCTATTCCACTTAAGAATATTAAGGCTAGTACTATTGTGAAGGCTTTAAGCTCTTCACATTATTTGGTCTTCCTAGAGAAATCCAGTCCGATCAGGGATCCAATTTTACATCAGGATTGTTCCAACAGGTTACTCATGAGTTAGGGGTTAAGCAGATTACTTCTAGTGCTTACCATCGTGAGAGTCAAGGAGCTTTAGAAAGATTTCATTCGACTCTTAAAGCCATGTTGAGGACTTATTGTTTTGAAAACAAGACTGACTGGGATGAAGGGATCCCACTGTTGTTATTTGCGGCTAGGGAGTCCGTAGCCCATTTGAATTGATATTCGGACATCAGGTTAGAGGACCTTTGTCCCTGCTGTCTGAGCAGTGGACTCAGAAAGAAAGTTACTTGAACTTGTTAGACTATGTAGTCAAGTTTAAGAATAGACTTTATAGGGCGTGTGAATTAGCCAGACAAAACTTTGTGTCTAGTCAGAGAAAGATGAAGACCTGGTAAGACAGGAAAGCTAGGGCTAGAACGTTTAAGCCAGGGGATAAAGTTCTGGTGTTATTTCCTATACAGTCAAACCCCCTGCAGGCTAGATTCCACGGTCCCTATGTGATACACTCAAGGGTGAATAACCTGAATTACGTAGTGCAAACTCCTGACCGAAGAAAAGCTAGGCAGCTGTGTTATGTCAATATGTTGAAGTCCTATCATGATAGGTCAATAGAAGTTGTAGCCACAGCTGATAGTCAGGGTTGCCATAACAATAGGAACTCTGTAGTTACCAACGATGTTGACTCTAATGAGCCTCAAGTGAAGTCTGAGATGGTTCCTTGTAAACTGACCAACTCAGAAGTTCTAGGGAACATTGAGGCCAAGTTGTCTCACTTAGCACCGGCTCAGAAGTTGCAAATGAAGGAGTTAATATGGAAATATCGAGACTTATTTCCCGATGTTCCTAAGTGGACATCTGTTGCAATTCATGATGTTGATGTAGGGTTTGAAAAACCTATTAAGCAGCATCCATATCGCATGAACCCAGAAAAGTGTAAACTTGCTGAGAGTGAGGTTAACTTCATGTTAGAATATGGTTTGATTCAACCTTCTAACTCAGATTGGAGTTCACCATGTGTATTGGTACCCAAGCCTGACGGTAGTGTAAGATTTTGTACTGACTATAGAAAGGTCAATAATGTGAGTAAGACCGATGATTTTCCAATACCTCCTATTGATGATTGTATTGATAAGGTAGGTGCAGCACAGTTTCTCACGAAGATTGATCTGCTGAAAGGCTACTGGTGCGTCCCGTTAACAGATCGAGCCAGGCGACTATCAGCATTTGTCACGCCTTCTGGTTTCTACGAGTACAATGTACTCCCTTTTGGCATGAAAAACGCACCAGCGATGTTTCAGAGAATGATACAGTCAGTTACTCAGGACTTACCCAATACTAGTACCTATATTGACGATCTTGTCACAGGAAGTGATTCCAGGGAAGCCCACCTTAGAGATGTAGAATTTTTATTTCAAAAACTCACTGAGGCTAACTTAACGGTGAACCTAAGTAAATGTGAGTTTGGTCAGTCTAGTATGACTTACTTGGGTCATGTCATTGGGCACGGTAAAGTTGCTCCGATAGATGCTAAGGATCAAGCTGTTCAGTCATTCCCCGTTCCCACAGACAAGAAAGCCTTGCGTCGATTTTTGGGAATGGTTGCATATTATCGCAAGTTTTGTAAAAACTTTGCTCATGTATCATTACCTCTCACTGACTTGTCAGGTTTAATTGGACTGAACGTTGCCAAGAGGTTTTTGTTAAATTGAAGACTATGTTATGCCATTACCCTGTGCTCCAATTGCCTGAGTTTGGTAGACCCCTTACGATTGCTGTTGATGCCAGTGATGAGGCTGCAGGTGCAGTGTTATTGCAACAGAGTGACACAGATGGTGTTGAACATCCAGTCGCATACTTTTCGAAAAAGTTTAATAGGCATCAGAAAAACTACTCCACCATTGAGAAAGAATTGTTAGCACTGATTTTAGCGCTGCAGCATTTTAAGGTCTACATTTGTACAGGTCAGAGGCCTCTCATGGTTTACACAGACCATAATCCATTGGTGTTCTTATCTAAAATGAAGAACAATAACAGGCGACTGTTAAATTGGAGCTTATTGCTACAAGAATATGACATTGTAGTTAAGCACATAAAGGGGAAGGACAACATCATCACCGACTGTTTTGTCGCAAAGTTAAGATATAGTTATGTAGCCATAAGATTGTAATATCAATTGTTAAGTCCAAATACGCTTTGTCTGTAATTAGATACTTGTTGTTTGTATTAGTTATTAGTTTGTTTAAAATTTTGCTCTTTGAGATCAAAATTTTCTTTCCAAGGGGAAAAGTGTGACATTGGTTATCTTTTTGTGCAATGGATGGCGCTTTGGACAGCGTGGACTCTTTGGGTTCGGAGGTGGGAGGGGGATATCTTTTTGGAATACAAATGGCCGACCGAGTTCCATTATGTGCACGTCACACATGTCAATACAGATATCTCAGCTATGAGACCTAGCACTTCTACAGTACTAATGTTCTGGAATAACTGCAATATTAAAGACAATAAATTTGATTTTGCCAACATAAAAATAGTTGTCATGGATAATGTATGTGGTTCGAGGCAACATACACCACCATCCGGTACAATGAAAATGTTACCAGAAAACTTTTTCCACTTATACTGCATATAATTAGTCTACTTCAGACTAATCAGTCAATGTTATATGACTATTGACCATTTCACATGAAGACAATGGCATCAATACAACTCATTTTCTACTTTTTTCAGAGTTTTTGTTTCTCTGGGGCAAANGTGTGGGTACTGCCGAATGTATCAAAGAATAAGGTTTGTTTACTGTTCTAAGAAAGAAGTTGACTCAATAATCCCTGATTAGGGTCCATATTCTTCAGCAAGATAGCCAGAGGCACGCGTATCCTGTGATAATACAGAGTAGTGCCTGCGAACTTCATACTAACACATCAAATCAGACTGTTTATACTAAAGCAACAGTTTCTTATTTTAGTTGATAAGTGCTACTCTTGGATATGGCGACAATCGCAGGTTGTGTAGCTCTTCTAAGGATTTACCTGCTAGGTCAGATCGATGCATACTCTTCACCCAACTCGCACAACTAAAATTGAACCATTCATTGAGAAATAGTTTACACGCCAACAAACAACATCATTACATTGTGCAAGCTTGCAAACATTCTCCACTAAACCTGGCCATGTAAGTGCTATCTCACCCCAGTTTTCACACAGTAAACAAGGCCAGCTGACCAGGACACTGGGTCTGCCCTAATAGGTAGGCCTGCTACTATTATTATTCTTCAGCAGAACTGACTCATGTTCTCCGATCAGCACTTGCCAGTAGTAGTATGGAATATATAATGAATATACACTTACCTCTCCTTATCTTTAGGCAAGCGAAACAAAGTATTTTGTAAGCACCAGAGGACACATTGGCATTACAGTCATCCATGTTATTATGCTGTATTTGAGCGCCTTCCAGAAGGTGGCGCTACTTGTAACGCTTTGACTTATTTATGTCATAAGTCGAAGATCTTAGGTAACTATAAAATCTTTGATCTGATGTCAAACTAACGGCAGTTAATGGTTCTGACACACCACATTTAGGCTATATTGACCTATTGGTGTCAAACTAGATAACTCAGAGTGGGTAAATAGTAGGTTTTATGTGTGTACCACTTATGGGCCCGCTTTTCTGTGTTGTGGAATGTTTGAAAGACTATGTATAATATCAGTCTCAAATAGCAAAAACATATTATATGTAGACAGCAAACACTCCCTTCAGGCTAAAGTTTCTAAAACCCCATTCCCTGATTGTGAAACCTTGAGAGAGTTGTATCCCGAGTGTATAGAACTGACGCCTGATGTAGACAGATCCTAGGTGTGATAGCAAAAGTTAAGGATTCTATGGCTAGTGAATGGGGTTAACTGTCTAGCATTTGCGAGAAAACCCAAGGCAAATTAATAGCATGTATTGAATCCAAGGATCTTCAACTTGGTAATCAAGCGTACCTATCATAAAACCCCTACGTTTGAAGAAATTAGCCACAACTTGCACGGGTCGAAAGTTTTCTCTAAACTAGATGCAAAGCATGGCTACTAGGGTATCAAACTTGGCGAAGCCAGTAGTAACCTGTGTACCTTCCAGAGTCCGTTTGGCAAGTACAAATTCCGTAGATTACTGTTTGGACTATGCGTATCGCAAGACATTTTTCTTCAGAAACACATAGACGGCGTCATTAGGATAGCTGACCACGGTGTCAGGCATAATAGAACGACCTAGTAATCTATGGCAAAAACATAAAGGATCATGACAAAGCCTTACATTGAGTCATGGCAGCTGCCAGACAGCATGAACTTGTCCTCAGGGCTGAACAGTGCAAAATTCGTCACCTTTTTGGTCTTATCTGGTCACCGGATGGCATAAAGCCCAACCCCAGCAAATGGGACACGCTAAAAAGCAAGGATGCGCCTAAAAACATCTAGGAATTACAAAGCTTCCTTGGACCAGTACAATACCTTGCACAGTTCATACCACATTTAGCTAGCAAGATCATTTTACTACGACAACTTTGCAAAAAAGCATTCTGAATGGGAATGGTGTGCAGAAGACCACTTAGCTTTCAACGAACTGCAAGATACAGTGAACTCTGACATGGAGTTGCAATATTTTGACCCTACGACTCCTGTAGAGTTTGAAGTAGATGCTTTAGTGAAGCGTTTAGGAGCCGCTTTAATTCAGAATGGCAAACCCATTGCATTTACATCCAAAGCCTCGACTCTTACAGAATCCAAGCTTTAAACCACTGAGTACGACCTTGAGAAGTTTGACACTTACGTGTACGACAAGCTAGTCACAATCTAGTAACCATGAGCCACTGGTGAATATCAAGTTGAAACAGCTTGATAAAGCACCCCCAAGGTTACAGAGAATGTTGTTGGTTAGCACAGTGATGTGTTCAAGGATGAGATTGGTCAAATCAGTGGTGTTCATGCATCAATCCGAGTTGATCCGCAGGTGACTCCTCGCGATTTTTCAAGGCAAGAACAGTACATTATGCGCTGCGCGAGCGCATCAAGAACAAACTCGGTAGACTCGAGAATCAAGGGATTATTCCCCCAGTTGTGTTCTCTACACTCATGGCAGCCCCATTTGCCCAAAACATAGTGCACCATGGGATCTGTTTATTCAAACCTCTGCATCCATGACAGTCATGACTCATCACAATTCCCCATGGATACATTTGATAATTTGGGAAAACAGTAAGACAAGTGCATTACCAGAGAAAAGGTCTTTAAAATATTACACCACAAGAAACTTGGAATTTATCAAACATTCTTTGCAACAGCAATGGTCAACAAGTCCAGTCTTTTTGGCAGTGGGAAAGTTTACAAATGGATTGGCCACCAAGCTGATAAACAAAGTTTATGGCTAGACAATGTCAAAATATGGACTGGTTTCCCAGGTGGGTGCAAGCTTCGATAATCTCGTTATTACAACAGCTTAACCGCAGTCAACAACAGACAATGCAAGCAAAAGGGTGGGGCATCTGGAGTAATGGTGGGGCATCTGGTGTAATAGTGGGGCATCTGGAAAATGGAATTATGTTTCAGCTATACTGTTCAAGTTCAACGATGGCCGCTTTCCAACAAATATCAGAAACCCTTGCTTGCACTGAACGGCCGAAGGTGTGCCAGGTCCATAGCCTAGTAATAATTTTCAAAGTGCTTAGTATCTTACAGTGCTACATAAATCTGGCCTAATTACTACTGTTTTCAATTTTGACATTTTAATTTGATTTGAATGGGTCAAAAAACATAAACAGACACCATACTTAACATAAACAGAAACCATACTAAACATAAACAGACACCATACTAAACAACAGAAAATATCTTGATTATACTTTAGGTTGTTCTTATTAAAAACACCAAACCTTAAAAACAATTCTTCTAAGTGGTTTTTGTAATAATTCACAAAATAATGATCCTCTGGAAATATAAACTATGAAGCACTCAATTGATTTAAAAAATGAAAAGCACTTCGTGGTTTCATAAACATGAAATAAGTATTAACACTGCAATAAGTATTGATCAAATTGATACAATTAATAGTTCACTGTTCCAGTAGTAGTGAGTAACACATACAAATAATTGCACATTCACACAGTTGTCCAATTTCACATATATCAAAAAGGACAGGACCCAGTTACATAAAAGCCATACATTTAACAAGAACACTAACATCACACTATCTCTCATCAAGTTGCCACTGTTGAACAATGCTTCTGACGTCATACAATCAACCTATCAAGAAGATACAGTTGAAGTTTGATACATGCCTGCCCTAAAGTTTGATGCATGCCTGCCCTAAAGGAGGACAGCATATACAAACTTGAATAAGTTACGCTAAAGAACAGTTTATGATGGACAAAATGTGATTTGAATGAGATATTTGACTTGATAAAGTCAACATATTTTCATTCAATTGATGTATGTTATATCAGTTAGTGACAATGACGCTATTTGCCTGGTTTTGAAGCAATAGACATTCATTCACTTCAAAGACTGCTACTTTCATTCGACACAATAAACTATTACATGGTGTCAGGAGTGGACCCGCGGCGAATCATACGATGAACACTTATTGTACATCCAGGTAACTCGTTTGTGCCCATTCAGTAAAGTGGCAATGAACATTTTAAGTGGACGTGCGCCCGAACCACTTTCGATAGAGACCGGAAATCCGTCAGCTCGCTAGCTAGCGTGGCGACAGTGGTTCCTAGTCTATTTAAAGGCCGACAGTGGTTCCTAGTCTATTTAAAGGCCGACAGTGGTTCCTAATCTATTTAAAGGCCGACAGTGGTTCCTATTCTATTTAAAGGCCATTGGATGTGGCAAGAGCCAGGATGACCAAAAGGTTGCAATGTTATTGAACCACATTGGGGACTCGGCGTTAGAAATTTTCCACAATTTAGAATTTTTACCACAACGCACTGACGCAGATGGCAACGAGGTTTTAGCTGAGAATCTGGACAATTTTGGTGTTTCACAAGATTGATGAGCATTTTGGTCAGCATGACCCACAACTTATGCTCCGTGAACAATTCTGGTGCACCTTAAAACATAAACCAAGTCAATCGTTTGACAGCTGGGTAACGACGGCTAAGAAACGCGCTACGGAATGTAAATTCCCTCTGAAGAGATAAATTAACGTTTTGCAGCAATGATCACAGCAAGCTAAGCAAGCTACTCGACGGGAACTCGCTCAGGCCAAACCATCTACGATTGACTGGGTCCAGATTACAGCCTCCCAAGACAAAAACACATGCCTACTCCAGATCCCGAGTAAATGTGAAATGCAACAACCATGTTAAGTAACATCTTAATAAGCACAAATGGCAAACTATGAGATGTCTAACCTCTATAACTTGTACTTGAACTTATCTTTGCGCAATCTAAGCTGAGCCAGTGCTCTTGAACGGGTTGTCTGTTTTTCTCCCTCTGTTTCAAACTTCTCCAAGTCGAGTCCAACAGCTTGAAGGATGTCGTTATGGTGTGTGCGCAAGAAAGGATTGTATGATTTTTCTTCACCTATAGTACTTGGAACCTGGAAACAAGCAAGCAACATCACATCTGCGATATGCAACAACATAACGATAAACAGAAGCATTCTGGGTTGAACATTTTGTTACACAGAAATATTTTCAGCCTTAAACAAAAGCGACTCATAGGTGGCACTAAAAACATATACATGCTTAACCAAGATTACAACCGGTGAATTCTTACCGCGACCAAGTTAACTTTCCGTCTAGTCAGAACCCAGTTGTATTTTTCCTGAAGCTGACTATTGTCTCCATCCACAGACGCGGCAAATTCAAGGTTGTCCTGTCCATACTCATGACCTAGAACACACCAAGATTGAAAAGTGAGACAGTGGAGTCCAATTCTTAAAGGAAATGTGGAAAAACAGAACACAATCTATTAAAAGAAACATTACAACTAAAACAAAGAGACCATTGCGAGAAGCGTGAGAGTCAATAGACCACTGTGCGAAGAGTGAGAGTCAAGAGACTACTGCCAGAAGCGACAGTCAACAGACCACTGTGACAAGTGAGAGTCAAGAGACTACTGCCAGAAGTGACAGTCAACAGACCACTGTGACAAGTGAGAGTCAAGAGACTACTGCCAGAAGTGACAGTCAACAGACCACTGTGACAAGTGAGAGTCAAGAGACTACTGCCAGAAGTGACAGTCAACAGACCACTGTGACAAGCGACAGTCAACAGACCACTGTGACAAGTGACAGTCAACAGACCACTGTGACAAGTGACAGTCAACAGACCACTGTGACAAGTGAGTCAACAGACCACTGTGACAAGCGACAGTCAACAGACCACTGTGACAAGCGACAGTCAACAGACAACTGTGACAAGTGACAGTCAACAGACCACTGTGACAAGTGACTGTCAACAGACCATTGTGAGAAGCATGAGAAATCAGTGTAGATCAGTTCTTAAAGGTAAAGTATGATAGAAGAAATTTACACCATCAAAAAGGATTCAAAAACTACTATAAGCCCTCAAACAAAAATTATTTCCTCAACCAAGACAATCACTGGATAGTTCCAACTAACGCAGTCAAGCCACACTCACCACTGTTAACAAACACAAAGCCAACATGGCAGACGTCCCCTGCATACATGCACCACACATTCTTTCCATGTGTTCCCAATATTTTGATAGAACTGTTAGCAAAATGGAGCCACACAATCATATCAACTGAGCTTCATTCAGCTGAAAAAACACTTTAAACAGCTAGACATCACTGTTGCCAGACTGCTGACTTGCAATTCAAAGCCATATGGCACAATTGGGTACACTTGTAAACCATTCCACAGCTGGACTGAGGACGGGAATAAACCGCCTTTACTTGTTCAGACAGTGAACAGTTTTGTAGTTGGCCATTGGTGATCTGCTGTATGGGAATGAGAACACAGACTGTCACCTGTCCACATAACGTCCACATATTTGATTGTTAGCCTAATTCACATCAGACACTAGCAAAGAAATTGTTTGCGCCACATAAGAAAGGAAATTTATTTAAGTTTCAGTTGAGGTCCTTTATTATGACAAATATTTCCAGGTGCTTTTCCAGCTGATTGTGACGTCGATGACGTTTTTTATCCTGCAAGCGAGGGCGTTTCTTTGTTTGTTCTCCATAAATTGGTAGTCTGTGATGGAAGTGTCCCAAGCTCATCGAATTACCATCTTTCTCCTACCGTTAGTAATAAACATTTGAGGGTCAAAATCTTAGTGTTCACATTTTTCAGTGACCTAGAAGTAAGGACTTGACTGCCATTTTGGGACTATCCAACACAGACAAGAAAATGTTCATAAACTTTCACGTCACCTTGCAGTATTGCTTGCAAGTTGAATTAACATGAAATAATGTCCCATCCAACCTTCATTAATCTGTACATAACAAAGAAAACAAGTTCACTTTTAACACTCCAGAGATAAGCACACTTTCATCATCTAAAATTTGAGGAGTCGACCAACAAACTAATTCAGTAAGAGCTCAAAGGCTTTTATAACCAAATCTCTTTGTACATTACAATAGTCAAACAAACAATTATTATTATTATCAACACCAAGGGGCACTCAGCAGGTGGCAGTATGATACATAACTGCTACAGTAGACTTAACAGTGAGTAGACTGTACTAAGCTGGCCAGAACAGAGTGGACCATTATAGCATTCTGTCGTTGAGTAACTTTTCCAGATGTGAGGGGTGCTGAACGTGCGATAACATCTGGCTCTTTTGTTAACTGCCCAGCTCAATCTTTTGTCCCGTATGATAACAAGCAGACCAATTATCTCCCAGGCTTCAAAGGAAACGTATGGTGGTTGCATGCTATTACCGAACGGGTATTCAGAACACAGTCAAACCCAGTGCGGTGGTAATCCATTTGGACAGAATAGATTGTCTTAAATTCTGTTGTAGTTGGGCGATTTTGGTAATTCAAAAAAAGAACATGATCAGCATTTGACGAGGAATTCAGAAATGCTATTGGTTTAAGCTCAAATATGTTATAACTTAACTTTCATTTTTATCAGCCCAGCCCAGTCAGGCTAGATACGATCTGCTTGAGACTAGAGCAATTATCGAACAAAAGAGCACAGGCTCTCCAACCATCAATGCCAGAATGGAGTTAATCAGTCATGTAAGATATTGGCTATGGGGATAAACTTCCCAACTTGTTGTTGGGCTATAGAATCGAACAAGTTGGGAGCAACGGGATGTCGCCGTCATGTCTGCAAGTGAGCAGACTTAACTAACCTGGCCACAGCAGAGTGGAATCTGCAAGTGTGCAGACTTGGTCTAGTGACTTCAACATCACTGATGGAGAGCATTCAAACATACGACCTGAAATACATAGCAGCAGTTATTACTTAGATACCAAACACAGCACCACAATCTTCATAAGAAATGCTCCTGATAATGAAAGACGAATGGTTGGCTGACTGCATGCACTCGTAATAATGTTTGTGTACCATTTCTATCCATTCAGTGTGAATACTGTGATACAAATGGTCCTTAACATATCATATTCAAAAACCATTATATTAGAACCAACTAACTTCTGTGTAGGTACTACAGTCAGTGGAGCCCTCTTAATGTCACACTCAGTTTTGACGTAAATAGTAAGCGGGATATTCCATTAAGCAGGTTTAGGACATGGTGGTGACCATAATCACATGGTGGTGACCATAACCACATGGAGGTGACCATAACCACATGGTGGCGACCATAACCACATGGTGGCGACCATTACCACATGGTGGCGACCATAACCACTCTTGGAAGCTAATGGTGCTAAGTGGGGAGTTTCAGAGTAAGATAAGTAAACAGAAGACGGATGTTCACCCTGGCGACGAGATCCAAGATTACTATGGTGACAGGTATACAAGCTAAAAAACATTTGAGAATAAATTCTGCTGATTTTAATGACAGTATTGAAGAATATGACAATAAATCACATTACAGGTTCTACTTTACACGGCTTTGATGGGAAGGTTCGTTTTTTTGACATTTCATGACAATAAATGGGATATTCTATTTCCAGTAGGATATTAAGTGGACTCCACTTATTGTGAGTGACAGATCTGGCCACCTACAGCTAGCTAGCTCACCAATGCAGCTTGAAATTGTGCTGGGAAAAACCCAAGTCACCACAAAGTCATCACAGTGAGTAACAATGGCAGACAATAATTCACCCAAAATTCCCGTCAATATGTGCAGTGACTTCCAAAACTTTTTACCTTAGATTCATTAAATTTGGCTCACAATTTTTATGTTTATGTCACAAAATCAGTGCATTTGCCACCCTGAGAAGTCAAGCAATCAGTGCATATCAAACGTGCTCAAATTATAACAGGAAGTAAACAGACCGACATAGCAATTATTCGGCCAAAATTGGACCATTTAACACGCGCCTGTAGTGTTTCAGATGGTCAGCGTTCTCTGTCGATAAGAGGACTTCAGTTAGATCAAGTTGGAGTGAACTAGGGTCAACATTGTTTAACAGGAGAGTTGACACGGGGATCCCTGTTGGATGAACGACAGCCTTGCATAGTCTCATGCAGGATCTCTTGCATAGGGTAATGCGTATCACAATATCTAGGAAATGGTTGCTTTCGTTTGGCAACCTGGGATTTTTGCTAAGACGCATTTGTCAAGTTGGCATTCAGCTAAGCGTCAAGCACTGATTGTTATAGTCAATTTGCTTACCTACACCACCAACAAAGAGCAGGTCACCTGTGAACAGAGAGTCAGGCAAGCCAAAAGGTGTGCCATCCAACAGGTAAACCACATGACCAACTGTGTGGCCAGGTGTGAAAAGAACAGTGAACTTGAGGTTGCCAAACTGGAGAACATCACCATCATTGACACGGCTGAAATAGAGTGTAGCAGAACAAATGAACACTCATTGCAGACAGTATTAAGACAATTGTGTATAATCAGCTTAACCTTGTCATGGTGTGTCCATCAGCACTTACCATCCACCCCCTGGAACAGGATGAGGCATCACACAGCACAATGTTTAGTGGAACTTGCACGCTAATTCCATACCTCTGTGACTGCTTGGCCAAATTAGTTAGAAACACAAAATAGGGAGACGATGTGAATATGAAGTAGGTTGAAAAGTGCCAAATGTTTTTAAGAACAAGTTTTCTGGTGCAAATGGTCCACCGCAAATCATTGAACTGTGTCCAGTAAGTATCGTGACATGGTGCTGGGAAATGACACTGCACGATGCAGGCAATGTGAGCCCGTGAGATACGGCATTAGTGCAAAGGTCACCTATTTGCAGATTGTTTTGTTTTCACATTATTATGCGTCCACATATAAATATGTGAGCGCATAATAATGACAATGTAACGTACTGCGTTCCTGCCGACACATGATCCTGAGATCCCCCATACACCTGTAGTCCACGATGCTGCTGCACCAACTTCTGGTTACCCCCACTGTGATCCCTGCAAGGTACATCACCAAGATGACAAAGCTCACAAATACTAACAGGTAAAAACAAACATACATACAGATAGCCATTGGGTACTAAGTGCAAGTGATAGCACACGGGGACATACTAGGGTAACTTTTCAGTTTCACAATGAAGGAATGAGTTGTTGAAATCGGAATATTTTAATGCGATCAACTAAGTTCACAAGGCTTACTCATGACATCTTAATTTTGACTGAAGCTACACATTTTAACTATGACTTAACCAGTCAAAAATGTAGTCATTTTAAGCAGTACATGTGGCACCAGACAATCGTCTGAACAAAGACATGGGCACACTCTGCTGAGTCAAAACGCTTGTGAATAAAGCTAACTAAACGTGATTTTGTTCTTCGCTTGCAATACATGGCGGTATGTTGCAAAACACATCACTGTCTTGTAATGCATGTTGGTGTCTTGCAACACAGAGGAGTATGTTGCAATACATTTCTTGCCATTCACATGCAATGCATGTTGGTGTCTTGCAACACAGAGGAGTATGTTGCAATACATTTCTTGCCATTCACATGCAATGCATGTTGGTGTCTTGCAACACAGAGGAGTATGTTGCAATACATTTCTTGCCATTCACATGCAATGCATGTTGGTGTCTTACAATACAGGACAGCATCATGCAATGCATGTCAATATCTTATAATGCATGGCAGTATCTTGTCAAGTCCTACATGATCTTGCCATTTCCACAAGTGTCTATGGAATGCAGCAAAGGTTTCAAGGTCCATATAAAGCTGGTAAATATCAATTCAGCCAACAACCCAAAACTTTATAAAACTTGGTAACATTATGCGGCCTTTTTCCAAAACTGAGACAAGAAATAGACATGCTTACCAATGCTTATGTGTTGTTAAAATTGCAGTCAGCTGAAGGTTGAAGGAGTCTAAAACAGGCTGAAAAACGAGCAGAAAAGTTAACCAACAAGTTCTAAAAATGTTGGCAATCCAAAACAAGAGCAACACGGAGTGTTGAAATGCGCCCACCAATGCATTGCAAATGGTGTGCTTTTAGGGTTATTTATTTGTATGATAAAAATGGCCACTAAATGACGCATAAACATACAATCCATCCAAAAATACGAACATGCCATATTTCATAAAAATCTGTCAAGGAGCTTCAGAAAAACAAAGAAAAACATAATAAAATGAAATTGCCACTAGTTGGCACAGTGTCCGTTGGATCCGCCTGAAAGTCATCATTGTCGTCTGCTGTTATCTTCATATAAATACACTTACTACATTTAATAAAGATCCTGCAGTGGGTTTAGGAGATACAACTATGGGCGCAAAACGAAACTACCACTATTAGGCGCCACAGTAGTCAGTCACCATCATCAAAGGTTGTCTTCACACTGAGAACATATATGCCAATTTTCAAATGACTTGGTTGATACAGGGGTGGACGCCAAAAACAAGATTTGAAAACAAAAAAATGGCCACTAGGTGGTGCAAATACCTCAATTTCATCCAAAAACCGGAAGATAGCGTCATCACACCAATAGATGCCTACATTTAAAATTTTATGAAAATCTGTTGAGGACATATGAAAATACAGAGTTAAACGTAAAAAACTAAATTGACACTTGGGGGTACAGCAGTTGTCAGACGTGTCCGAAAGTCGTAGTCGTCCGTAGTCAACATCATGTAAATACACTTTCTTAATTAAGTAAAGATCCTACAAACAGTTTAGGAGACACAGCCATGAGCGAAAAAAAACTGCCACTAGGAGGCGCCCCAGTAGTCGAAGTCATCAGAAAATCATCGTCAGCCGTCCACATCAGAGTAAAAACATACATGCCAATTTTCACAATTATCCTCAGAATGGTTTGGTTGATAGATTAGTGGTTGCCAAAAAAATCGAAAACAGTAAAAATGGCCACTAGGTCGCGCAAACTAGGTCGAATTCATTTGAAAATGAGATAGCGACACCTCATTAATAGATGCCTACATGCCAAATTTTATGAAAATACGATGAAGACCTTTGAAGACACAGAGATAAACGTAAAATATAAAATTGCCACTAGGTGGCACACCAGTCGTCAGATCTGTCCGAAAGTCATAGTTGTCCATAGTCAACATCGTATAAATATACTTACTAAATTTCGTAAAGATCTTGCGAACGGTTTAGGAGATACACCCATAGGCGCAAAAAAAAAACTTCCACTAGGAGGTGCCACAGTAGTCAAAATCGTTGGAAAATCGTCAACCATCCTCTTCATAGAAAGAACATACATGCCAATTTTTACAATCATCCTTCGAGTGGTTTAGTTGATAGAGGGGTGAACACAAAAAAACAGACTCGAAAACAGTAAAAACGGCCACTAGGTGGCACAAACTACGTCGAATCCACCCGAAAACAGGAGGATAGCGTATCTCACTAATAGGTGCCTACATACCAAATTTCATGAAAATCCTTTACGGGCTTTTGAAGATAAAAAGGTAAGCGTAAAAAATTAAAATTGCCACTAGGGGGCACACCGCAGTCGGATCCGCCAGAAAGTTCGCTCATGCTGTCCCATTCATGAATGGAACATATATGCCAAATTTCATGAACGTATGTCAAAGGGTTTTGGAGATAGAGCAGCGGATGCCGGACAGATGTCGGATGGACGGACGGACGCCGGACAGACGGAGATGACGACATAATGCGTCTACATATAAATATGTGGGCGTATAACAACAGCAATGTCCATCTTCCCCATGTGGGTTCAGTTGGACTTGCAATGAGCATCACATCCAATTAATGAGGAAACACTCTGAAATGTAATGGGGTGCATGGGGGTGCAGAAAGTATGCACATAATTCCAGAAACTATTCCATCGCTACCTTCAATTTGTGTCCACACTTGATTGTTTTTGGACGGCCAGTAGGTGACATACCTGAACAGCCTCCGGAACAGAGGGGTCGACAATAATACTGGTACCAGTTGACTTTTCATGCACGATATAAGAATAGTTATCCATCACCATGGGAATAGGAATAATGGTCAAGTCTGCAAAGGAGATTGGTGATTCNCGGGGTCGGAGGTCGTGACCTTTTAAGAAAAGCCGGGCTATTTTTGTCAAATAATGCTTTTACTCAAAACCAATTGAAAACTTAAATATAATAGAAATAAATTGAATTTATAAATTAAGGTTTACCAACTATTATAACTTAAAACACGTTTTTTCACGCTAAGCTACGACCGGGAAATTATTGTCTGCTAAAGTAGGTTACAACTGGTAACTGAATATAATTCTCAAGTCAAAGATCCTGACAACACGATACCCGCATTCAAACTGTAGATCGATGATTTACAAGTAAGAGGACATGAGAGAAAATTTTCACTGAATTAAGATATCATTTTTATGGAAATTATGTGTCTTATTTTTCGTAGCGTATAAGTACAGTACAATGTGGTTTGTTAAACGTGATTATTGCGCGTGCTCATTTAAGTATTCTATTTTTACTCTTGATGACGTCAGTCCCTGCATGGTGTAGTGGTAAAGTCGGCGAGCAGCAATTTCAAGGTCCCTGGTTCGACTCCGCCCTCGGTTTCCCGCCAAATTGTTATCTCACTAGTGAGATAACTTTATGGGTTATTACACAGTTGTATCTGCCATTTGACGCTAATATTGTGGTATAAATACACTTACTACATTTAATATGGATCCTGCAGTGGGTTTAGGAGATACAACTATGGGTGCAAAACAAAACTACTACTATTAGGCGCCACAGTAGTCAGTCACCATCATCAAAGGTTGCCTTGACACTGAGAACATCTATGCCAATTTTCAAATGACTTGGTTGATACAGGGGTGGACGCCAAAAACAAGATTTGAAAACAAAAAAATCGCCACTAGGTGGTTCAAAATACCTCGATTTCATCCAAAACCGGAAGATAGCGTCACCACACCAATAGATGCCTACATTTAAAATTTTATGAAAATCTGTTGAGGACCTATGAAGATACAGAGTTAAACGTAAAAAACTAAAATTGACACTAGGGGGTACAGCAGTTGTCAGACCTGTCCGAAAGTCGTAGTCGTCCGTAGTCAACATCATGTAAATACACTTTCTAAATTAAGTAAAGATCCTGCAAACAGTTTAGGAGACACAGCCATGAGCAAAAAAAAACTGCCACTAGGAGGCGCCCCAGTAGTCGAAGTCATCAGAAAATCATCGTCAGCCGTCCACATCATAGTAAAAACATACATGCCAATTTTTACAAATATCATGAGAACGGTTTGGTTGATAGATTAGTGATTGCCAAAAAAATCGAAAACAGTAAAAATGGCCACTAGGTGGCACACCAGTTGTCAGATCTGTCCGAAAGTCGTAGTTGTCCGTAGTCAACATCATGTAAATACACTTTCTAAATTAAGTAAAGATCCTGCAAACAGTTTAGGAGACCCAGCCATGAGCGGAAAAAAAACTGCCACTAGGAGGCGCCCCAGTAGTTAAAGTCATCAGAAAATCATCGTCAGCCGTCCACTTCATAGTAAAAACATACATGCCAATTTTCACAATTATCCTGAAAACAGTTTGGTTGATAGATTAGTGAATGCCAAAAAAATCGAAAACAGTAAAAATGGCCACTAGGTGGCGCAAACTAGGTTGAACTCATCTGAAAACGGAGAGATAGCGACACCTCATTAATAGATGCCTATATGCCAAATTTTATGAAAATACGATGAGGACCTTTGAAGACAGAGACGCAAAAGTAAAATATAAAATTGCCACTAGGTGGCACACCAGTTGTCAGATCTGTCCGAAAGTCGTCGTCGTCAACATCATATAAATATACTTACTAAATTTGGTAAAGATCTTGCGAATGGTTTAGGAGATACACCCATAGGCGCAAAAAGAAACTGCCACTAGGAGGCGCCACAGTAGTCAAAATCCTTGGAAAATCGTCAACCATCCTCTTCATAGTAAGAACATACAAGCCAATTTTTACAATCATCCTTTGAGCGGTTTAGTTGATAGAGGGGTGGACGCAAAAAAATAGACTCGAAAACAGTAAAAATGGCCACTAGGTGGCACAAACTACGTCGAATCCACCCAAAAACGGGAGGATAGCGTCATCTCACTAATAGGTGCCTACATACCAAATTTCATGAAAATCCGTTAAGGGTTTTTGAAGATAAAAAGGTAAGCGTAAGAAATAAAAATTGCCACTAGGGGGCACACCGGCGGTCGGATCCGCCTGAAAGTTTGCTCATGCTGTCCCATTCATGAATGGAACATATGTGCCAAATTTCATGAACATATGTCAAAGAGTTTTGGAGATAGAGCAGCGGATGCCGGACGGACGCCAGATGGACGGACGGACGCCGGACAGACAGAGATGACGACATAATGCGTCTACATATAAATATGTGGGCGCATAACAACAGCAATGTCCATCTTCCCCATGTGGGTTCAGTTGGACTTGCAATAAGCATCACATGCAATTATGAGGAAACACTCTGAAATGTAGTGGGGTGCATGGGGGTGCAGAAAGGATGCGCATAATTCCGGAAACTATTCCGTCGCTACCTTCAATTTGTGTCCACACTTAATTGTTTTTGGACGGCCAGTAGGTGACATACCTGAACAGCCTCCGGAACAGAGGGGTCGACAATAATACTGGTACCAGTTGACTTTTCATGCACGATATAAGAATAGTTATCCATCACCATGGGAATAGGAATAATGGTCAAGTCTGCAAAGGAGATTGGTGATTCTGGATTCATAGCGTTGTCTATCAAATATTTGCAAATTCACACCCCGATAAAATAAGCCAATAATATTACATCCCGATTCCATCTTGGACACAGAACAATGGTGGAAAACCAAAAGTGTAAACTCGCCATATTTTAGAACTTTTAACTTTACAACCATTTCTTCTTAGAACAATCAAAATTGTTATGCATATACTGACCAGCACAATCGCCACACTAGTTGGGAGCCCTATATATGTACCAGCAATCTCACAAAACTGATAACTACAAAACAACAAATATACCTCCAAACTCTACAGGTTTCACCACAGAATGACCATCAGGATACTTCCTGTTTGCCTTGTCCACATCACGACGATGGTAAATATAACCCAGGCGTGTCCGGGTATACAAGAAATACCTGAAAAAGCGTGGAACATGTCAGGGTAGTAGTCAATAGATGTTCTCCACCACCTGTTTTGACAAGTTGCAGTTACAAATTTGAAGAATGTGACAGGTTTAATGTCTTGAGATGTGAAAACATTTGTTAAGGATATTTGTGCATTTTATGTTTGGTACCAGTTCCGTGCACAAATTTGCAGGCATCAATGAAAGTCTTCAGCCTGGACATTGGCTTTCAAAAGTTTATGCACGTCAATACACCCGCTAAGTTTGAATTTTCGGTTGCAAAGATCACTGAATAGCTTTAATAAGACTCATGAAGAAATGAAGAGCCTCACTAGACACTACCAGCCAAGGATTCATCTACTTCAGCAGGGGATACTCAAAGTAGATACACATCTTAATGCCAGGCAACATATCACAGTATTCCAACTTTGTGGAAATATATTGAAACCCAATGGGTCACCAGGTGGCACTAGAGGATTCGTTTTTTAATAGGAACAAGACTATTTAGGAAAAACCTTGATTGCGAGAGAAAAAAATTAATGACTGCAAATTCTTAGGAAGGTGTTCATCTACTCTCAAAACCCAGATATAGTTATTGAACTTCGATAGTGAATTCAGAATTGGGGTAATTTGCAGAAAACCTTCTGGCGTGTAGGATGGATTACGATATGCAATTAGTCTAGGATATAATGTTGCTATTTGTGTGAGTTGGTGGGAAGATTCCAACTGCCTCAAAAGGTTTTCATCTAGAAAGAAAGGTGCCTTTGACAATTTAGCAAGTAATAAGCGTATCCTCCATCATACAAGACAGCTGTATAGAAGGTGAGCTGAGAAAAACACAAAATTATCTATTTATTTTAGCCTTATGTACACACGGTCTTGAGAATGAACATTTTGTTAACAGTAAAGCCGAATAAGTGGATCCCTGATTTATAACTTATTTGAGAGCCAATTATTCCCACTGATAAGCCATCATTATTCAGTGGGAGTAAATGGTTCTCAAATCACTTTAAAGGAGAATGCCACCCGATTTAATTAGTCTTTTTTGGCGTCTTAATCGGTCTATACCCACATTGCCTCGCATACAGTCGACCTTACCTTGCCAAGAGGTGTCGCGTTAACCTGTGAGGAAGGTGAGAAACGACGCTGGCGACGTCAGTGGTTCATATGCAGAGTCAATGCCGCTATGTTGCGGTGCATCGTTCCCGCTTGTCCGAACTAAGCAGCTGCGAGGAAAGCGGCATATCGTTTTTTTTTTACTTCCTCAAGAGTCCGAAATGCTTAGGAAGTGGCTCATGGTAGTGAAGAATGAAATGTACGCTGTAAATAGCAAGAATGAGGCCGTGAAACATCTCCGTGTCTGTGGCCTGCAGACGTCGACAGTGCCTGACGAATGCCGGTTTACCTAATAACTCCATACGTTCCGTTGTCTGAGCTTTTTCATGGCGCCTCTCTAGTATTTCTTCATCACTGTATTCCTGTTCGAATTGATAGCCTGTAAAACTTAACGATCCACCTGCAAAGTCGGGACTGATAAGCTCTAGCTCGTCTTAAGTCGGGATTGCGAGTTGCCATGTTGGCGTTTATTACTGAGCGTTCTGTTTCAAAATGAATTATTCTCACCCTAACCAACTGAAACAGTCTGTCTCACTAGATGCAATTTGTAATGCCTTTGAAGTGTTTGTGAGTGCAAATGATTTGAGAAGCCAGCAATAAATAAATCACTGCGTTACAGCTTTAGGTGCAATAAAACTAATTGACGGGACACCGAGGCCGTGTAAGCTCATGCTAATTTAGTGTTTGCTGGCAGAAACTGTTGTGAAACCCACAGCCAGGTGTTAGGGGAATCTTTATTTACATTAACATTACTCAAATAATGATTGTCAAAGTACAAGTTCTGCCCTGACGGTGCTGTGCCCAAAGTGGAACCCGAGTGAATTCGCGGCCCCCGACGAGTAAGTAAATTTGCAGTTTCGTGGCTAATTCACCAACATAATCACGCGCACATTACTTTGGCTCACTAGTATAGTACTTTCTTGACTGGAAGTTTAGTTTCCACTGAACTTTGGCTGGTTTATGTTCGTGATGTCTGATCAGTTTCTGAGCCACTGGCCGGGATCGATAACGAGTCAATCCCGGCCGGCTGCGATGGGCCTGATCGGGTTCTGAGCCACTGGCCAGGATAACAAGCGTTTTGTGTTTAGAACTCAAAAAATCACAAGTTTAAACAACACAGACTTAGGTTCTCCTGTCTGTATCTCACGGAAAATACTTCGAAATTATCTCCGAACAGACCCCAAACTCCTGCTACGAACCTTTTTGGCCTGCTGAACTTTGTAATCTACAGTGTGTCCAAATACCAATAAATCCGTAAGAGTGAAATAAAACAACACGTTTTTATAAGAACTCGGTGTATTTTTTATTATTATTTACATCGAAGTTTGATGATTTATTGGTGTTAAACGATGACTTCAAGCGATAAGCCGACACCAGTAACCCGTGTTGTGAACTGCTGAACAGACTGCGTGTGAAACCGATGACGTCATTGGATAATTTCAACACCTCCATCTGCCGTCAGGTGTCAGGTAACGCAACCGTACGTGTCGTTATGGAGTAGAACTACTCGATCTAAATTGATACAAATTAGGTTGTTCTTTGGGTGGCATGCTCCTTTAAAGGAGTTACTGGTGTCGGCTTATCGCTTGAAATCATCGTTTAACACCAATAAATCATCAAACTTCGATGTAAAACCCTTAAAAATACACCAAGTTCTTATTAAAATGTGTTGTTTTATTTCGCTCTTACGGATTTATTGGTATTTGGACACACCATAGCCTACAAAGTTCGGCAGGCCAATAAGGTCCGTACCAGGAGTTTGGGGTCTGTTCGGAGATAATTTCAAAGTATTTTCCGTGAGATACAGACAGGAGAACCTAAGTCTGTGTTGTTTAAACTTGTGATTTTTTTAGTTTTAAACACAAAACGCTTGTTATCCTGGCCATTGACTCGGAGCCTGATCAGGCCCGTCGCGGCCGGCCAGGATTGACTCGTTATCGATCCCGGCCAGTGGCTCGGAAACTGATCAGACATCACAAACATAAACCAGCCAAAGTTCAGTGGAAACTATTCCAGTCAAGAAAATACTATACTAGTGAGCCAAAGTAATGTGCAAGTGATTATGTTGGTGAATTAGCCACGAAACTGCAAATCTACTTCCTCGTCGGGGACCGCGAATTCACTCGGATCCGCTTTGGCCACAGCACCATCAGGGCAGAAGCTGTACATTGACAATCATTATTTGAGGAATGTAAATGTAAATAAAGATTCCCCTAACACCTGGCCGTGGGTTTTGAAACAGTACGCTTAGTAATAAACGCCAACATGGCAACTCGCAATCCCGACTTAGGACGAGCTAGAGCTCATCAGTCCCGACTTCGCAGGTGGATCGTTAAGTTTTACAGGCTATCAATTCGAACAGGAATACAGTGATGAAGAAATACTAGAGAGGCACTGTGAACAAGCTCAGACAACGAAACGTATGGAGTTATTTGGTAAACCGGCATTCGTCAGGCACTGTCGACGTCTGCAGGCCACAGACACGGAGATGTTTCACGGCCTCATACTTGCTATTTACAGCGTACATTTCATTCTTCACTACCATGAGCCACTTCCTAAGCATTTCGGACTCTTGAGGAAGTAAAAAAATGATATACCCGCTTTCCTCGCAGCTGCTTAGTTCGGACAAGCAGGAACGATGCACCGCAACATAGCGGCATTGACTCTGCATGTGAACCACTGACGTCGCTAGCCTCGTTTCTCACCTTCTTCACAGGTTAATGAGACACCTCTTGGCAAGGTAAGGTTGACCGTATGCGAGGCGAAGTGGATAGAGACCGATAAAGACTGCAAAAAACACTAATTAAATTGGATGGCATTCTCCTTTAAATCAGAGACCTCCCTGACTAATTACACTAATAAGTGTGCCGGCTGCAGACCAGGCCACTAATCATAACTCGAGTGCTGGTGAGCAACTCAGCTGCATTTGACAATTGTGATCTGCACAGCACCACAGGCGTCATCAGCTTCTGATCGTCCACAATACACTATATAATACTATAGTATTAGTATATAGTATTATATAGTGTAATGTGGACAATTACAAGCTGAGGACGCCTGTGTCAAGTACAGTATAGGTGCCACTGCAAGTGGTACACGTTGAAAAAAAAAAATTTCTGACCATGTGCAAATTTCATAAACAGGCCTAACTAAAAATAGTAGACAATTTTGTGTATCTCACCAGTGTACAGTTGCCCCTCATTTATTATAAAGAACCAGCGACAGTGACACCACTTTAATAATAGTCTCATTATTCAGTGATTGCCTGGTTCCAGAAATCAGGGACCGCCAAATTAGACTGGGCACTGCCTATACAGTGACAGGGCTTCATCCAGGATTTCGAACATAGGGTGTCCAAAATGGGTTCCCAATATTCCAGGGCGTCCATGATTCCAACGACGCATTACCCCCCCCTCCCCACCACCATTCACCAGTAACAC
>NMRA01000440.1:52657-78612 GCA_002633005.1 Phoronis australis | reverse complement strand
TAGTAATTGTGTTGTACTCTTGTTACAATCAGAACTAGGTATCTGAATTGATCTATCAATTTGAAGACCGCCTTCTGATGTCTCCTAAAATAAAATTGAAACACCAAAGAAATGCAACGTGCAAGTAGCCAAGGCAAAATAGGAAAAAATAATTTTGTTCAGGCTACAACTCTTCCTAATATATGCTCTAACAAAACTACATTGTGTGATTGATCTAGTTTTTGAAAGATAATGTTGCACTGCTGAGCCTTTTCTGACCAGGAACCGATTGCCATTACACTTCACTTGGTTTGTCATTTTTTTCACATTGCAACTCAAAACAAAATTGGATTGCCATCAAACTGACAAATGGTGAACTAATCTCAATGCAAGTTATTACATGACTACTGGTACTTCTGTCCTCTGACTGGCTGAAACATGGTACAACAACTTCTGATGTAGCATAATTTTTTACCAACTTAGTACAAAATATCCCCATTCATTCATACATTCTGGATACCAGGTTTCACTTTTTGCTATCTGACCAATCAGATGCTATAGACCACGGAGTGAGCAGACAATATCAGTGTGTCAATGATGGTAAAATCAGAGGGAACAGGCGTCAGTGGTCATGTAATGAAACAAAAATATATACTGATGACTCGGACGTGTCTAATCATATCGACCCTTGGGCAATATTACTCTTCCTCTGTTCAAATGACCTGATATTACATGTGGTATCTGTCCATATTTGTACATTGGTGATCAGCATGGCAACAGGGTACAACTGCTGGTGTAGTGCCCCGTGGATGTGAACCATTGTGGGTAAATATTGCAGAATCCGAGAGGGCTATGAGATATTCCGAGAATTGGCCGTTGAACACTTGGCTGTGATTCCTCCTTAGGAATATTTGAGGTCACTTGTCACCTAATCTTGTTGAAGTGACGGGGATCAATTATGACATTACCAGATTGCATGAGCAAAATTAGATTGATGTTTGAGACATCGAAACATACTGAAGTTGAAAAATCTCGATTTTATTAATATTAGTATGTCACATTTTTCCCCGTGTGTGGGTGAGCACAGGTTGTTACAGACCAGTGCTAATAGCTTTCGGTGCGACGATAGACTGAAGACTGGTTCGAGTTAATCCTTTATTAATCCCGACCGTACGTTCACAAGCCTACTCAAACAAAACGTCCGTCATGATGTCTGTTTATGCTCCAGCCAATGCTGCGAAGCCTAGACTTGTAATGAACTTCTGAGACACGTTCAGCAACTGTTACACTCGTTGATTCAATAACCTGCTGTCTCTATTGCTGGCTCTCTATTGACTATCGCTGTAACTGCTGATTCTCTTCACTGCAACTCAACTGTAATTCTCCTGATTAACTTTCTCGAACTGACTTGATCTCCTCTTGAACTGACATGATCTCTCTTGAACGGACTTGATCTGACTAACACAAACCCGTGCTTGTGTATTTATAGCCTAATGCATTGTTCTGGAACTTTACATCAATTCAAGCACATTCTAGAACTTTTCTGAATCTACCTAACCATTCTACAAACATGTACTAGTCTCTAGAATATTCCAGACTGCATTAATCACTGTCATGCCAGAGTCTTCTAGAAAGTTCCACACTATACTGTAGTAAACAAATTACATCATCACTACTGAACTCAGTCTACTGGAAAGTTTCATACTATTGTGTAGTAAGCAAATTACATCATCATTGTACTTAACTCAGGGGTCATGCCAATCAAACTGAATAACAAAACAAAACAATACAAGTAAAAATACTGTCAGACTATATTCTTACATAGTAGTTAAAGTTTATAGTTTGGTTGAACTGAAGATTTGTTTTACTAAATACTGAGACTGAAATAACCTACCTCTGTCTATAAAGTAGAAAATATGGCAACCATGAGTTATGTCAGTCAACTACGCAAGAAAAACAAAACCACAGATGTTTTTATTGTCTTTTGTATTGTATCGTATTGTATTGTAAATGAACTATTTTGCACCCAGCTTTTTTATGTTATACCAATGGCATTTATTTTATTTTAATGTGACTGAATCTCCACTCACAATGTTATTAAAACAAAACTGTTTCTTTGCAGCACTTAAGACTAACTTCAATGTTCACATGCGCTGCTCGCCCGTCTGGTGGACTCTCTGGGGGGTCAGTTCTGCTAATTATGTGAGTATAAAGTTGGTAGTGGACATCGATGTTTCTAAATGCTGACAAGTGTGATGGTAAATGGCACAAGTGTTGGCAACTAAACGATGGATCAGAATAGTTGAAGTCCATATGTTGGGTTAGCTGTGTATGAATCTCTAACAGAATGTGAACAACTGAGTTGGCTTATCTAACACTCTAGTAGCTCTCCGATGACCTTTTCAAAGGTGTTCAAGAGCTACTCAACCAGAGATTCATTAGAAACTTGTCTTTGAATTAGGAAGTGATATTTATCTCAACATTCATATTGCAGAACCACGTTGTTTAGAGGTTTGGTGTTGCTCTATGGCTCAATTGTAATTTATCTATTATACTTTTAAGTAGTATTGTTACTATAAATTACGAAGTGAATAATCAAGTTTTGTCTTCTGAAATGCTGCAGCTGTGAGACCTAATACATTTGGTAAATCATTCATTTTCTATGCATGGTCAGCACATGTACAGATTCGTAATATTCTGTGTTTCTTTGTTTATTAAAGCAGCCAGATATTTGCAATGAAATCCTTGTCATGCCTTTTGACTTCTGTTGAAAGTTTTAGCTTGATAACAATTGCGCTGTTAATGGATTCAGTGTGATGTTATATGCACAAAGGATTTTGGGATGTCAGGTATCCAAGGCAGCTCTCAGCTTAGATATACGATCTGTAGAGATCACTTTACTGTAGTAGTTAATTATAAACACTAGTAAACAGATAGTAACACTCTAAACCAACTGATGCAGTCCATTTGTCACATGTAAACACTCTAGACCGAGTAATGCAGCCCACTTGTCACATGTAAACACTATAGACCAAATGATGCAGTCCACTTGTCACATATAAACACTATAGACCAAGTGATGCAGTCCACTTGTCACATGTAAACACTGTAGACCAAGTGATGCAGTGCACTTGTCACATATAAACACTATAGACCAAGTGATGCAGTCCACTTGTCACATGTAAACACTATACACCAAGTGATGCTGTCCACTTGTCACATGTAAACACTATACACCAAGTGATGCAGTCCACTTGTCACATGTAAACACTATAGACCAAGTGATGCAGTCCACTTGTCACATTTAAACACTAAAGCACATTGAGTGGTTGCTGCTTGCTCACTCTTTACCAGAATTATTTTCTGTTACATTGCATGCGTTTTTAAAAAAAATGTTGAACTTTTTTATTCATCATTTCCTTTATAAATGTTATTGAGATAGATTATTCTAAATATATGCTGTTGCTGTTTTTTTAGCTGTGTCGGCCTTTTAGTTAATACTGTACTTGACTTTTCATTGTAGATTCTTCATCTTTAGCTGTGTCTATCTCCTGGTCGGATTACTGTACATGAAGTTTGCACGTAATGCACAGTGCCCAGAAGTGTTCCCTCACTATGAGTTTTGGTCCGACTTACCCTTCCTTATACGGGTTAGTGCTTATTGTCTATATCTCATTACTAGTCTGGGACTACAGTGGTGTGATGAAACCTTGTCAATTTCTTGACTCTTAGAAATTTTTGCTTCAAATTTTTGGGCACATATGATTTTGAAACTAGTGAAATTTTTACCATCATTTTTCCTATTTTCAAGTCTGTTTATTGATGTCTTCCCCTCTATCAACCAAACCGCTCAAAGGATGGTTGTGAAAATTGGCATATATGTTGCTACTGCGAAGAGGAAGGCTGATGATGATTTTTGTACAATTTTGAGTACTGTGACTCTTTCTAGCTGTAGTTTTGTTATTTGCATCCATGGCTACATCTCCTTAATCTCTGCAGAATCTTTCTAAAATGTGGCAGCTGTATTTATATCAAGTTGACAACAGACGACGACTTTTGGAAGGATCTGACGAACAGTGTGCCCCATAGTGGCAAATTCATTGTATCACTGTTTCTTTGATGTGTCTCGACAGATTTTTATGAAATTTGGTAAATAGGTTTCTGTTTCTGTTAAAGGAATGATGACATGCTCTAGTTTTTGGTTGGTTTCAACATACAGTGGCCATTTTTATTATAAAATTTTGGTCATAGGTTTCTGTTAAGGAGACGATGGCGCCTTCTCCTTTTCAGACATATTTGGCATATTCTGCACCACCCAGTGGTCATTTTAAAAATTTTCGAGTACGTTTTTGACCTCAACCTCTTGATCCACCAAACCACATGAAGGGTCATTATTAAAATTGGGAGATGTGTTCCTGATAAGAAAACCGAGACTGACGTTGATTTTCGGATGTGTTCGATTACTCTCCTAAACTCCTTGCAAGATGTTTTTGAAACTTTGCAACTGCAGTCCTATTAACTTGACAACAGATGGACAAATTAGGCTGCCATTGTGGATCCTAATGGCAGCCATTGTGGATCCTAATGGCAGCCATTGTGGATCCTAATGGCAATTTGTTTTTTTTTTGCATTTGCCTTTGTATCTTTGGAGCTTTTGACAGATTTTCATGAAATTTGGCAAGTGTTATTGAGAGAGGACAACACCTTCCAATTTTCGAATGGGTTCAATGTAAACTGTGCCATCTAATGTCCATTTTTATGATACTAATAAACACCCCTAAGAAGCACACTGTTTGCAGTGGAGTCGTGACCTCATTTCCTCTTCATTGAATGCTGTGGATACAAGAACATTACTATTACTCATTAAAGTTTGAATAACAACAACATGTTTTAATGGCAATGTGCTCCACTGTGAATATTCACTGTTCTCGGACAACAGTAACAAGCAGAGGTAAAATTCATTGAATTATTTTCTGAGAAATGTGATGAAACATGTCACCATGGAAACTCATTGCTGTTTTTATTCAAACTCTGCTTAATACTTTTTATTGTGTAATTGCCATGTTTTGCCTAGCAAATAAATTATCATTAAATCTTACTTGCATTGCAGGATGGTTGTTTATTTTTGTTCAGTGGATGCAAAGCTGAGTCGACCTACGACAAGATCTAGAGCCATAAGAAATCTCACAAGGCAACCCACCTGATTTCTTTTGTTGACTAGAATTTTGAGAGACTCCACAATCTCTTCTGATATATTTTGTTGCCACCTTAGCTATGTAGTGCTCTGTTTACTTTTTTGTTCTGCTATTGTAACGAAGATATTAGTTGTAAGTCTAATTTGTCTAATAAGTCTAATTAGTTGTAAGTCTAATCAAAGTATGAAAGAAGCAGTGTTGATAGTGAAGTGTTCTAATTTTTTTGATGTGTGCTTACGCAACAAACACCTGTTTAAAATTGAAAGTTTGGTGGCAATTTTGGTGATCTGAATAATATTTTTACAGTGCTTTTTTCCTGTTATGCATTTACATATTTGAAGTTTTGGTAACTAGATCTGAGTTTGTCACTTATGAACCACGGGCAGTATAACCAACCAACAGTTTTTAACATTGTGAAATAAAATGTGTGAAATCTATTTGATCACTGTACAATCTTCATCAGAATTAAATGTTTTATTTTTATTTAAAGTGCTACTAATATGTAACCGCATACTGTGCTGTACTGTTGTTTGTCATGTCTGCCTTCTTTGCTGTTTGTTACACTTTCTTACATTTCACTTCTGAATAGGATTCTTAGTAGCTGCTGCACTTTATATTTTGAATGTTGATCTGTTGTGGCGTTATCCTGTAAAAATCATTCTGGGTCATTTTTGTGAGTTTTCTTGTGACAGTTTAGAGTTCCATGTGTTGTTGTTCTTTTTCTAGATCTGTGTATACACCAAACAGTATATTGGTACGTGAGGGTGATTAATACTAAACTGTTTACAATTTGGAGGTTTAAGTTCTAACACATTTTTTTGTGAGTCTGTAGTTCGGTATGTTTTTATACGTTCACTTCCCTAAACTTTTGTCTGTAAATTATTAGTTCTTCACTGTGTGGGTGCTGGCACTTGACGAAATTTGAAGTGACGTTTTTGAATTGTGAATTTCTTATTAGTTGAATTTTCATGCGCCCACATATTTAAATGTGGGTGCATATTGCCGTCATCTCTGTCTGGGCGTCTGGATCTCCTAAGCCCCTTCCAGGATCGTACTGAAATTTGGCAGATGTGTTCCTATGGGGTTGACGACATAGGGCGACGAGTTTCAGACCGACCTGAATACCACTGTGCCCCCTAGTGGCAATTTTATTTTTTTACGTTTGCCTCTGTATCTTCAAGTGTCCTCAACTGATTTTTATGAAACTTGGCACATAGGCATGTGTTAATGAGTTGATGCTATCTTTCCCTTTTCGGATGTATTTGAGCATTTTGCTCCATCTAGTGGCCATTTTTACTATTTTTGAGTCCGTTTTTTGGCGTCAGCTCCTCTATCAACCAAACCACTCTAAGGATGATTGTAAAAAGTGGCATGTATGTTTTTACTATGAACTTATAGGACGGTTGACGATGCTTTTCTGACTTCAATTGCTGTGGTGCCACCTAGTGGCAGTTTTGTTTTTTGCCCCCTTAGCTGTTTCTGATACGACTTCTGCAGGATCTTTATTGAATTTAGCACGTGTATTCATATGAAGTTGACAACAGAAGACGACAACTTTCAGATGGATCCGACGAACTCTTTGCCCCCTAGTGGCAATTTCATTTTCTCCGTTTTGCTCTGTTTCTCTAATAGTTTCTTGACGGATTTTCATGCAATGTGGTAAATAGCTTTCTGTTAAAAACGGTGCCATTTACCTGTTTTTGATGGATTTGAAGTATTTTGCACCATCCAGTGGCCATTTTTATGATCAAAATAAACACCCTAGAAGCACGCCATTTGCAGTGCATTCGTGGGCGCATTTCAATGCTCTGCATTGCTCTTGTTGAATATCTGAATTATTCAGTCACAACAAAAAATAAGTTAGCAACCTAATTACCGTGTATTGTTTAAGATCTGTATTCATACATATAATATATTTCATCTATTTGAATATTGTTATTGTGCAGTTTTATGAAATAAATGTACTGTTATCAGGAATATTACTTTTAGTGTCCATTGTTGAGTTTCAAGGAACCTAGGAAAACTTACTTTCTTCTTATTATGATTCTACTCAGGCTGTCCTTATATTAAAGCAAAGCTCGTTGTTTATGTTGCTGTTCTAGGTCAAGTTTACGTGTGCATATTTTGAAAGGGTATGCTGTTTTTACTTTCACTTGTTCAATTCTTCACCAAACCAGCATTGCATTGCTCATCCAATCATGAATTGTAAGTTGCCAAATGAGCTGGCAAATCAAGGCAATGTCTTCATGGGTTATTTTTAAATTCACAACTAAAGGTTGGCCAACCCTAATAAATTCCGAAGCATTTTATCTCTAGTTGCTGATGATTTCAATTTGTGTGTTGGTAACAGAAGTCGAATCCTATCGCAGTTCTATTTTCATTACCCTGCTGAACAAGGTGAAACGCAGCTTTAAAATCCCCATAACAGCAGTAAGCTTCTTCAGTGTGCGTTCAACAGTGAATACTAAACTCCACTAAAGGACAAATAAAGGTGGCTTGCTGGTTCCCTTCATGTAGATAACACGCAGGTATCATTCAGTAGCACCTGCTTTATCACTGGTTGATGTAACCTCGGCAGAAATTGGTTAAGCTTTACAACAAAGAAAGAAAATGGCGGACTATGAACGATTTTTAGCCTTGTCATGCAAATGGCGTAACAGCGACATATTGCATTTCTGCAGTGATGTTTAATAGCCGCTTGCTTGAAGCACATGTACAATACACACACATCTGGCCAATTTAATCAGTCTGTTATTCATACTGTGTGAATACAGGACAGCAAAGTAAACAAAAGTCAGCAACAGTAGAAAGATGCACTCCGAAAAGGCGCAATCACAATTTTCTGGGATTCACATTTCTTGAACATGAATTAAGCACCGATTTATACAACAGAGCACAACCAAGTCTCACTTCCTCCATCAGTCATGCCAGTTTGTTTGCGTTAAGTGCTACCTGTTGAGAATTTGACCAGCCTGTCAGAGATGTCGGTGTAAAAAATTTCTTTGAGTAAATTTAAACCTGCGTGATCTCTACCACCTAGTGACATGCAGGGAAGCAGCAAGAGAAAGGATCTCTACCACCTAGTGACATGCAGGGAAGCAGCGAGAGAAAGGATCTCTACCACCTAGTGACATGCAGGGAACCAGCGAGAGAAAGGTGGTAGCATCACGTACTTAACTGCAACTGAATGTTTTGGAAGAAAACTTTTTCACACCAGAACATGGTTTATAGGTTCTTTAACTTTAAATGTTCACTTGGTCAAAGATTATGGCAGGAAAAGTTAATCACCTTGAACCAAATGCGTTTTAATCATACTTTGCATGGACTGACATGATCTTCAAGGACCAGGATGTTCAGACAAAATGGTGGTTACTATGGAGACTATCTGGGATGCACTTACTTACAAATCTGGGTAATAGTCACAGGCAACTTGCACTTTAAGAACCGTTCATCCCCACTGAATACCGCGGGCATCAAAATCCAGGCCACCTTTCAGTGACCGTTGCCCAATTCTGGATAATTTAAGTTCTGATGGTCACAGTGTGCTAGAACCAAGTTTTTAACTTATAGCAGTAAAAAAGTATTTGATGCAAAAAAATTTATTGACAAGCTCAACGTTTAAATATTGACAGTATGTACAAAACTAAATATCGACTTTACATTTATTATCTTACAAGCTCTTTAAAACATTTTAGGTGTGAACACCTTAAGTTATTTACACAGTAAATTAAAAGTTCAGGATTTAAGTGCCGTATGCAATTCCCATGAATAAACACAAAATTACATGTTGACAGTCCTGTGCTGAGCAAGGATGTTAACATCATGGCATGAGGTATGGTGATCAAAATGCTCTTTCCCGATTAATTTGCTATGTAGATAACTTTGTGCTTTTCCATCATTTCGATATCACGCTCCAATTGCTTCATTTCTGTTTCCATCCTTTCCTTCCGGTATTTCTTGGGTGCTGTATCAATTACAACAGAAAGTCCCTGATACTGATGGTGTAGTTCTTCCCAGTTTTCCTTAAGTCCATTAATAATCTGTTGGCGCTCGCCCTCAGACAATGCTTTCATGGCTCCTCGCCTGAAGTGTTCTGCTACGTAAGCGTCGTATTCTTCTTGAGCTTTCCTCACTTCTTCTTGCCTCTTGACAAGGTAAACTGGCGTCTTGCCAAAATTCTAAAAAAGAACGCAAAATTTCATCAACTAAAGTGTGCTATTAAATAAGGCAAGACAAAATATTGCATCACAACTTTGTAAAGGCTCATTACTACAAACTAGATGAAAAAGAACATTTTCAAAAGAACGACACATTTTAAATTGAGAAATTTCGTAATCTTGCAGTGAAGCATTTGACAAACATATCTTCAGGCACCTTCTTCCCGTGTACTTGCTTTATACACGGCACCTTAAAATGAGTTAGGGTAAAATATGACAAGTTAGTGCAATGCCCCATCTTTTGACAATGAGTGACTTTTTGACAGGGGGCTATACACAAAAGTAGGGTACCACAGCTATGTCTCTATCACACGCATCACAGATCAATAACAATTCCATAATATGTACCTTCTTGTGGACATATGTAGGTTCTAATCCGGAAGGTGGAAGCGCATGTGTGTCACCCCCCCTGGTGTCAGCATATTTCTTTGCAGGCACTTTTGGTACAGACATTATGTTGTTCACTGCATTTGTTGTGATGAAGTTTTTGTTTGTCTTCATTCCAAGAACTGGGACATCATTCCTAGCAGGAACTGGCGCACGTCTCCGATCTTCGTCAGGATACTTAAATGGTTTTTCTGTAAAGGAAGCAAGGAAATCCTGAATCTGTCAGAAATTAAGTATAACATTGAAATGTTTAGGGTGGCCTATAAAACTTGTTTACAGTAAATTTTAGTGATACATGGGAACAGTACATTTAATTATCAGTGATGAGCTGATGATTGGCATTACTGAGGGGTCTATTATCTCCCAATTACTTCAATTAATAATTCATAGTAATGCAACAAGACCTTGTAGTTATTTATGCAGAACTGGTTTTCTTCTTCCGGTTTCAACAAATGATCGAAGCATCGATCCTTATATGTTAGCAATAAATTTTAACTGCACATAAGGTTTGAGCTGAATAGTAGAGTAGATATGTCATGACAAACCTTTAACATTCCAAGTAATTGCAAGCATTTTAAGATCCAATATGGCGGGAGTTAACTTTGTGATGTCAGCAGGTTTAAAAAGGGAAACTTGAGAGTAAAATTAAGGTAAGATTTGACTAAGTTGTAGACGGATGTGGTATGTAATATTAGGTCTTGTATGGTTGATATTACTATTTTAGTTCAACAACAGATGGAAAAAGAAGAATATCTTTGGGAGCTCTGCAGATGAGCTTACTGAGTTAGCGCATTATGATGAAGACATTTAGTAAACAGAAAGACTAACAAGAAACTTAATAGTGTCATTGATAGGGACTTGCTGATAGGTATCTTTGCCTCAGGAAACATTTGTGCTGTAATCAGTTGATTTCACAGACCAGTTGGTTAATATGTGCTCATATGACCCTGTGCTACTAACGCTGGGACAAGGGTGACAGTTGTAGTGGTTACAATGTTGGGAATATTGTGTGATTGCATGATTAAATGTTTGTTTAGGAGGGAAATTTTAACTCTTTCACTAGCAGGCAGCTAACCAAACTTACTTTCTGGTAGCTGTGGTTCCCCGGATCGTTTCTTTAGGAACTCATCTGTTGTTGGCACTGGCACTTTAGCCTGGCCAAGAGTCTTGTAGGCAAACTTGCCCTCAGCTTTCTCTTGCTTTACTGTTTCTCGGAATGTTGATGTATACCTATAAACAGATGAAACAGTGTAAACAAAGCCATTAAAATATTAGTTGTGACTAAAATCTGCATTAGGGGTGCACCATGTCAAACTCTAAAATCAGCAATACACACTTTGGGCCATGTCGTCCCAGCTGCCATGATGAGAATCAAGCATTCACTGAATAACACATGTTGTTGATAACAGCTGTTTCGCAAAATCTCAATCACCAAAATAGGTAAATGACGACACCATTGCTTTCCACTACTTTTAACCTAAACTGCTAAAGTAACAGATCGCACCCACTCTCAATAAGTGACCTCAAAGATACTTTTATAGAAGAGCGTAATATTTGTTTGAAATCAGTCAGAGACAAATATAAGAGTGAGACAACAGCTCAAGAGCTAGTTGCAGATTACAATTTCAAATACAACTGTAATTTGGAAATACAATAGTTGCATATCCCGCTCTCAAAACTAAACCAATACTCTACGACTACCAGTTGCAGTCCACTGAGCACTGCATATCTTGGCAGAACATATTTTGCTACAAAGAGTTGGAGCTAAACCTTTTGATATGGAAGTCCGCAACAGTGAGGACATCCCCATTTCTTAGGTTGTATGAATGTATGTAGATTTTTAAAGACCATTCTCCGTAGAAGGCGTAGTAGGCTCGAGACTAAACAATATTGACCAAATTCATAAATTGAGGGGCTTCAAGCCCTCTATGCAAAAGTTTGGCTGCCGTTTACTTAATCAATAATCTAGCGACACAACAACGTACACACACCGAGGAAAAAGAAGACATCATCCCTATCACCTAATCACTAGGCCTATGGCCAGCACGCATAGGCTAGACACCAGATAATCGAAATTCAACAGGGAACATGTTCACCACATCACGAATTTTTTTAGATAAATACTCACTTTTTTGGTTTGGGTGGTTTCACTTCCTCCCTTGGGATTAAGTTATAAATACTCTCCTCAGCCATTTTACTTTGAATCCGAAATTTTAGTGTACAATTCCCTCTCTCCTCACAATCCGCAAATGAATGACCGACAACAACAGCCGCGATTGTGCATCTGAGATCAAACAAATAAGTATCGCCCTGACAACGTGACGTCACGCTAAGAGATGTCGCTTCAAAAATAGTCTCGAATCCAGGCTCCATTGCCAATTTCAAGTCTGGATTCGAGACTCATGAAAGTGGCGTCGACAAAAGGCGAAACGCTGTGGCTAACTTGAGGCAAACTCAGTGAACTTTTCATCTTATATATAAATTATATTTATCTCAAAGCACAAACAATTGATTTTATGAATATTTTTTATTTTTGTTACGGTTCACTGTAACGAATGATTCAACCTTTGTCCATATAATTAAGAACATCATTCCCATGTTCAAATTGGCACGTTTCATTCGCCTAACTCCAGTCCTGGCGTGCATTCAGTAGACGCTAGGGCCTACGCTAGGACCTAGCTAAAAGCTAGTCAATGTCACGTGTTCTCGTTTAAAATACACGGCAATATCTCTCGTAATCTCGCGAAGTCTTGCTTTTTAGCGAGGTCCTAGCGTTACTGAACGGGAGGCTGGAATACCCTCTGACACAGCGCCACCTATACTGCAAAGTTTAGCACTGTGATAGAGTGTAGTCCTGGAATACCTCAGTTCAATTTCGCGGCTGCTGAGGTTGCATTGGGGAATGCGTGAAAGTTGTTTGTATTCATTTGTTCTGGTGTATGTGCATGCGATGGAATCTACAGTCATTAAAACTTGCAACTCCGCCGTTAAGACAACCGAATTGCACAAAGAGTTAAAAAGACCGTTGTCGTCAGTTCTTGATTATATCAAAAGCTAACTTAAATAATTCATAAGTAATCATCATTTCGCGTACTTGACTGGTTTGAAAATATTTTTTTGTTTCAAAAACCAAGAGCGTTACCAAAATTAAAAACAGCGTGTAAAAGTAACATTAAAGAGGAAATGAACCAGAGACTTTATATAAATGACTAGTAAAGCAAAAGGGAAATAATTTCAGTGTTTCAAATATTTCTACCTTATAAAGGCAAAAGTTTTAGAATATTCATGAAAAGAATCTTATGTTGACAGGCCCTAACCGGTAGCATGCGCGCGCACCCAGCCTTTAATATGGGGGGGGGGCTCGAATTTCTGGCGACGTGGACCTTTTGTTAACAAAAAAGAGGGACTCGGAGGATTATAAAAACGGGTTACCACCTTCACTGTGCGTCTGCGCTTTTTTAGTGGACTTTTGCCTCGTTTTCTCGGANCCACTTCGCCAAATGGGGGGCTCGTTCGAGTCCCCCGAGCCCACCCTGGGTGGGCGCATGGGTAGAGATTGGGCAACACGACCGGTATATTTGCGCACCACAGAATCTTCGTGCCGGTTCAGAACAAAGACATCGATGTTATCGTTAAAATCGCTTCCGGCAGCTGACGGATGATATCGTTCTTTAGATAGTGAGACCACCATAGTATTTTCAAATTTTCATTCTGAAAGTTTGTAAACAGCATATTTGAATATTTCGTGAAAAGCACATGTCGAGGAAGGTTTTTGGACAAGAAATGTAACATTTACAACCTAAAACTTTTGTTTAATGTTGCAATATTATGCTCCTCATCAATGCTGCTGGGTAAACAGCATAACTGGGCCAAACCACCAGGCAGCAGTTGGATTTTGAGGTAAGCCAAGTGTCGTCGTACAATTTTTGGCATGGGATCCCTCACACTTGACGTGGATAATTTAGTCAGGCATTCAGTCAAAATTATACATATTTATAAATTATAATTAATTGGACCTTTCGTGCAGTTTAATACAATTATATTCTTCATTAAAAATTCAAAATGCAGTGACATTTGCGAAAAAATTCGATAAACTACTCCAAGTACACTATCCGAAATTTCCAGATTAAGGTTTTCTGATAGATAAAAATGGGCAAACATCTATCACGTAGCTTTAAAATGTACTGGGGGTAGATCATCACACTGGTTGCAGTGTAGGACTTTCCGCAAAAGTTTAGAATTAAACTCTTTTCTGCAGAAAGTAAAAGTTAATTAGTGATCCTCAACAAAAACTGTCCCTTGCTATCAACGGTTCTCCCATCGAGAATGTTTCCAAATTTAAGTACTTGGACCATATTTTAGATCACAGTCTTAAATTTAATATGCACAAAGATCATATCACAAAGAAATTATCAAAGAAAATCGGTGTACTTAAACGTGTATACTACACGTTCTTCTGTTGCTGGAAATGTTTCTTTTAAAAAAATTAAAACCGAGACCGGCTGCTACAATATGGAATTCTTTTAGCCCAGAAATTAAACGGCCCGACAAACGTAATATTAAAAAGTGGCTGTAATTTATCTAACCTTTTTATACCCTGCCTGTCTAATCATGTCATTCTTTCATTGTCATAAATACTGTCACTGTTTAGGGTCATCTCTTTATTTATTTCATCTCTCTTGGTTAAATTTTCACCATTTTTTGTCATTTATTTATTGTCGTAATTCTCAACCTGTTTTAATTGTATCGTTGTTACGTATATTTAATTGTTTTATTACTTCATTGTATTATATTACTGTTTGTTGTTGTTGAGGGACCTCTTGGAAAGCAGTTCCATCACTGAAGAGGCCACCCTCATTTTAAATATCACAATAAATAAATCCTGATACACGTAGTGTATGTTGCCCTGAATAAGAGACATTGGAGCACATTTTTACGATTGTTATATTACTAAAAGAAGCGGACTTTGGAAACTATTCAGAAAAGAGACGATAATATTTTGAACACGTGTTGCATAGTTGTCACGGTCAACATTCAGGAACCAAAAAAAAACCCGGAAAATATAGCGGAACTTCAGGAAAAAAAAGGGAGATGTGGGTCTAAGCTAAAACGTAACAGTGAAATGTTCGCTGCAACCAACAAAAGACGTACCGACAGTTTTTTTTGTTGAACGGGAGATACAACACTCAAAAATGCCCAACAACTCTTTTACGGTTGAATGTGAAGTCGTGGGTTCCCCAAGAACTCATGAAGCGTCTCATTGTTTTGTTTTCTTTTTAGTGGACCGGGGAAACATGGTCTGTTACGTGGCAAATTACAATACCATATGATAATATATCAATTTGGTCGTGTATCAAAAATCGGAAGCATTAAGATGGTGTGGCGGGGTGGCAGAAAAAAATCAAAAAGTGGAACAGTCCGCCAAGAGTGGGGCAACCGGCAAATACACTGTACGCTGCCAGCAACACGAAGTGCTGAATTGGATTCCTTTGCAAGGTACACTTTTCATTTATTAAAATTTTACTTCACGGGTATAGATAAATACTACAGGTAACAACAGGCCTACTTCTCAGAAATCGAATTGGCAAAAAACGGCATCTGGGCAACAGGTAAACATTGGACAAATGAACTATTATAGAAACAACTGAAAACAGTAATAATACACACACACACACACACAAACTTAGCTTCTGGGATTTTCCGTAGATAAGCCTATGAGTGTGTTTTCGGAAAATACAAAATTTCAGTAATTTTTGTAACACAAAATAAACGCCCGGGCGCTTATGTGGAAAAATGGGGCTTTTAAACGAAAAGTCATAATTTCGCTGACTTTGATATTTTTTATTTAAGCAGTTTTTATATTTTATATAAATAAATGCATAGTTCGCAAACACATTTTTCGTTCTCAAAAATGATAAATGCTCCACAAAACTAAATTTCTGACAAAAAGTTGAGGCTGAGTAGGCTTTCAGAGGAAATTTTCCGAATAAACGTCTCGCTATTTAAACACTTGACACCAGAAGTTGCAACACCAAACAATTTTCCGAATAAACGCCCATGGTGTTTCATCGGGAGGTCGGAATTCCCGGTAAGCAATTATGGGTAATTTTCGGATTTTAGCTATGTAAACACAACTGTTTTTAGGGCCTGAACTTTTTATTTAGGCCATATGGAACTTGTTCCCATAAACACGAGCTCTAATAACAAAGACATCAACATCTCTACTAACAATATACATAGATCACGAGTGGGAGACCAGAACCAAGTATGTTTTTCCTGGTCTAGGCTAGTGAAGCCAGTTGTAAATGGCCAGTATAGTCACGGTCTAAATCAGGACTGTCTCGATAGTCCTTAGTTTGCGCAGCAAACACTCATCGTTATTTCTTACTTGAGTTAGTTTTTACACATATCTGCGTTGAATTCTCAATAATATTGAAAACAAATAGTGATCGTTTCATGCAACGCCCCCACTATAGTCACTGTATCCAAGTTATTTCCATTGAAATAAATCATTTTTCAGACATTTATTAGAGAATATCATAAGTAAAAGAGGGGGTCACATTAAAAGTGAGTAGTGGAGTCCCAATTTGGGACCACATGTTAGGCAACCGGCTAATGGGGCCCAGAGTGGTAAGAATTTTGCGAGCCCAGATAATTTGAGCTGCTCCCCGTGTTTGGCACAACCCCTTTCCTCACGCCACCATGGTTGAGCTTTACCTCTTTCGATCTCCATAACGTCCATCTCTAACCCATTTTCAAGTTTTTAAACTTTGTCCTAAACAGTAACAGGTGACTACTCCGAAGGCTCACAACAACCATTTTTTGAATTTATTTATTCGAAGACTACTAAACCAATTTTTTAAATTTAAAACGATATTGATGCTCGATTCGTCGTCTACTCCAAAAACATTACTCTGAGTTTGAAATCCATTAAGGGGTCTTCCCGATATTCCTAGTACCGCTGTGTCCTTGACCTCTCACCTTTGCCTCAATGTTTTAAAGGTAATTTTTGTAAGCAATTTTTTGTTCATGTTCCTCAGTATTAATGACAGCGCAAAAGGACGTCAAAATAGAGTGTCTTTATTGTACGTAGTTAAAATGGAATATGTTTTCCAACAGTAAGCACGTTTAACGACACGTATATTTTCGACAAATCTACAATAAATAAGCTGAAACTCTTTTCATTCGTCATAAAAACAGATGCTAAAAAGGATCGGATGGCACTTAATATCAAGTTTAACAACATTCAAAACCTCCATCAGTATATTGAAATTTATAAATATTTTTTGAAAGCGAACATGAGCCAGCGGTTGGGGGAACATCCAGTGTGGAGAACATTCTTTTGGATATTTTCCAATTTCATGATTTTTCTACTTTTTTAGGAAATAAAATTGTGACAATGAAGTACAATGACTTGTTTCTACCATCTTTGCACACTCTCGTATCCCTTGATAACGTGTTTGTTTGAGGGAACCCATAAAGACACTCTGATGATGGTAAGAATACCCATGTGTGAACATGTTTAGCCTAAATGATCTTTAGGTGGTTTACAAACAATAACTCTTGCACCACATGGTCAGCATTTACAAAAAAAAAAAATGAGAAAAGTGTTTCTTAGATGAATCAAGCATACATAAATATCATTTTTGAATTTCTGATTCTGATGAAATTTTGAAAATGAGCTCCGTAAGTTTGGAGTAAAAAGTTCCAAAATTTTCTTTTTAGAGTAGTGTCTTATTCCCAGTACTGGGCTTTTGGAGTAGTGGGATTTTTGCAGTAGTGGGCTTTAATTGTGCAAAACACCAACTGGTCCCTGCCTCTGCAGAGCTCCAGGTTTGTACACGGCCCTACACCCTATTATCTGGGACTGACTCCAATTTCAGGAAATTCTCTCAGCGTTTGAAAGACATTTTTTACTTCAGCTGTTGAATTTTAGCACCTGAACACAGAGACAAATTTGCAAAAATAAGGCAAATGCAAAAGAATCACAGAAACGAAAATAAAAAATGTCTTATGACTTTATATCAAATTATCAGGTAGTCAGCTAAACAGAGAGAGAGAGGTGCTGCTTGAAAGATCAGTCGATTGGAAGAGTCGTGAAAAAGAGCAGACATGATAAACTACCCGACTGGGGTGTAACTTGATAAAAAATAATTAAAACAATAAAACCTGCATTTTAAATCAAAGGCTCGGGAACGCTGAAAAAGAAGAAGAAATCAAAGGCACAATTATTTTATTACGACGTATAGATACTCTGTTCACAGTTATTTCCAAAAATATTTAAAGATCAGAAACTGCAAAACAGTTTGTAGGTATCAAAAGATAACAAAGTCATAATGAATAAATTATTTATCCATATCAAAATCAAAATCAAAACTGAAAACATGCAGGACTAAATCAAAAGATATCCCATAAATCGCAGGCAGCAACACATTACTTGTATTTCCTGTTAACACACAGACAGTGTGACGCAGTCAATAATATTTGTCAGGATTCCATTTGTATTTGAGGGTCTTTTTCTTAACAGGTTTGTCAGTTTTTTCCTTGGGTATGTCCGGGGCTCTCCAAGGTATGGGGTTATAAAAGCTGGGAACAGGGTATGAGCCTTTGTCATGGTAACCTGCAATGGAGGAGTGCATTTAGGTAATGTACACAAAATGAGACTTTAGACTGACACCAGAATAACATACAATCAAATTATATTATAGAACAATCACAAAAATATCCAATTTCTTTGATTAAACAGAACATGTAACTTTAGCTCTGGAAAAGCACACCAGGTTTCAAACTTCACACCTGATGTTTTCATTTTAAGCAAAAAACTAAATGTGACTTTTGTAAGTATTAATGACATTGGTTTCAAGGCTTGGGAAAATCACACAAGGTTTCATAAGGTTTTCCACAACCAAGCATAATATTTACAAGCAGTGAAATTAACCTTTTGTATTTACTGACTGGTTAGGGACTCACATAATTTTATTACACATTTCCACTAACACATTTTATGCAATAACAATTTAATCCCTTAAAGCCTGTCCATTCAAAGAGCACAGTCCTGCCCTGAATAGAAAGTCTCAGTCAAACATATAGCCCATGACCTCCTTCATTATGTAAATAAAACCTGCACAATCACAACACACCTGAGGCTAGTTTATTAATGGCTGACTTAGCAACCAGACTAACTATACATAGCAACAGGCAGTAAGTGGTAGACTGAATGTCCATCACATCAAGTAACAGTGAAGTTCACAAGCTGAGTATAAGGCACAGAAATCATTAACTAAAAGAGTCAACAGGTAATAATTGTTCAGCATATGCCTAAATTAGGTTATTCTGTGTCTGGTAGTTGCCAGTACTGCCAGTAGAGCTTTTTAACTTTAGTCTTTATAGGATAAAGACGACTGGTGTCTGAAGTTACCATTGATTATCAAGTTAGAGAGGTGACATGGTAATTATCCAATTACATGGTTTAAACAATAACTTAAGATTGATTGAGGTGAACAATGCTACTGTTCGGAGGACTGCTCAATAAGACAAAGTGGGGATAATAGTTTGCACAGGGATATTGACTGGAAATCACTGCATGTGTGGTTGGGATAAAGTGAGAAATTTCAACCACACATTGTGTGTTTACCTTCATCTCACAGTAGACAACAATTGTTCTTAAAATATCTTAACAGTGCACTAATGAGCAGTTTCACACCACGCGACAGAAACTAACCAACAATCACAGTCAGTTCTAAAACAATTGGAACAATCTGCTTTTAAATTGCATGAAAAACAAGGATCAAGAGAATGTCATGTTACCAGCCAAAGTTACAGTTGAGAGAGGTGAAATTGACACCCTTAGAAACATACACCATTAGAATCAATAGGACACTGTAATATGGAAAAAACCGCGCAGTTAGACACTGCGGTAACAAAACCCAAATATTCCTAAATCAGATTTCTATTTTAATCGATAGACAAAATGTCTTATCAATGAGATTCTGATGATGGTTCTACTTGGTTTGATATCATTTGATGTACAAAGGTGTGAGATATCATCAAGTTAGAATATTAATGGCACCAACAGTAATTGGAATATAAAGCCACTGTGACACACAAGGCCTTTCATACTAACATCGACGCATCCACGGTTTGGGGGAGTTGCAGTCAATATGAACGCTTAACTCCGGTCCTGGATCCCAGTTAACAGCTCCAGTTAACTCCGTCACTAATAGCTACTTATATTTTGTTTTGCGCTAATAATAACCAATTGATTTAAAAATCAGTTTAATATCAATTAGCAAATGTAAATGTTCCCAAATTGTCACATTGAAAAAAATCTTAGCGTGCAGCGCTACCTCGCGATAACTACAATGTCTTCAGCTGAGTTGTCAGGCAACTATTATTATTACACACCATGAGTATTCAGCTCAACAGATTGTCTACTGCTCACTGACCATGTCTAATTTCTCAGTGTTTTTAAATGTTTGTCCACAGAATCCCACGTTTTATAGTCCAAAATTAGTACCTCCTGTCAGCAATATTTGTAAATCTCTCCATCCTATTTACTCATTCCTAAAGGAAACTTGCCATTTGTTCACAACAGGTGAAGTAACAATGGCAGACTTCAGCGACCTGGCCAAGAGAGATGAGTCAGGGCACACAGCCTGGGACAGAGCGGTCAAGTCAGGTGACCAGGGTCAGCAGCAGGCTATCAAGGATCATCTCGAGGGTCTGGCCAAAGAGGGTAAAGTAGAGGAACTCGAGAAGCTGGTACTGGCTGGCTTTGACCCTTTGACAACAGGGGTCACTCTGGCAGGATCAGCTGAGGTTGAGACATTTGTGAAAAGCATACCAGAAACACTGGTGAGTGAAAACATGACAGTTCACGTCTATGTTCTAGAAATTGTACTGTACTGTTCATGTTAAGTTTGTTGAAGAGGCAACAGCCATATATACAGGACCGCTGATGTATGGCTTAAGACGTGTATGCACTGCTGATCAGCTGGCCACCCCCCCTGCTATCTTCAAGATGACCTGGCAACGCCTCATACCTGTCGATTCCGCACTTCATTGCCACCTATTCAGTGCCTCACTGCTGCCTATTAAGCCCCTCCTTGCCGGCTATTGAGCGCCTCCTTGCCAGTTATTCAACGCCTCATTGCTGCCTATTCAACAAAACATACTAACAGTACTTTATTGACTTGGTAACCTAAAACCTAGCCACAGAACTGTCACAAGCAATAATTGCTAACCCACAATGGAATGCCAGTGTCTTCATGAGAAACAGTAATCAGATAGATGGGATGTGGTGCCACTCCAACTATTATAACAGAAAAGATCGCACACTCCATTTTTGGTAGCAATGCACCCTAGCACAGCCCGAAGGCTGGCAGGTTTTGAAAGCAATGTATGCTGGCACAGCCAGTAGCAAGTTTGGTTGCAATGTACCTTGGCACAGCCTGTAGCAGGTTAGGAAGCAACGTACCCAAGCATAGCCTGTGGTAAGTTTGGTAGCAATGTACCCTGGCACACCCTGCGACAGATTTGTTTAGGAAAAACTGTTTTCACCAGTATACATGTTTTCACCCGAGTATCCACGTTTTTCACCAGCATACACATTTTCCCTTAAACAGTGATCCTACTGAATGGATTTCCCAGAAAGCCATTCTCCTAATAAATGCCCTTATACAAATTATTTTAATGTCCACTAGGTAGTTCTCATGGCTCAGAGAGTAGATACACGATGTGTCTACCATTCATGATGTTATGATGTACAATGACACAATGCCATTTTGGTTTTTTAGGGTAAACTGTTGAGCATGTATGAGGCCATAAAGGAAGGATCTGATGACAAACTAAAGGCCTTGATAGATCGCAAAGTGTTGGCTTTAGCGCTAGATGTAACTGGAAAGAATGTGTTGCACAAAGCAGTCATTCTAAAGCAAGCTGGCATAGTTCAGTACTTCATTGCTGATTACCCAGATGCCCTCAACATGGCTGACAACGTAAGTGTCTGATCAACTGCGTCTAAATGACAGAGCTTGTTTCATGACAAGGTCTGGTGCAAGCGTCCACCTGGAAAAACATTTTCCTTTTGCGGAAGTACATTTGGGCAGGTCCAACCTATTCTAGTGCAAGTTTGTGCCATGACTGAAGCAGTGCAACAGCGGAAACAACTATAAGCAAATTCCTTTTTAACGTACCTTACAGATATAAAATACATTCAAGTCCAGCACCACCTGAGTCAGGCCTTTATGCAGCGTACGTCCTGGGCGTCCAAATGGACGCCCCAGCACTAATATGGACGTCCTGGCAAGGACGCTCAAAGTATCCTTTGGACGCCCACTGTCAATAGGAACCTTTCAAGTTTGGACACACACATTGTAGTGATTACTAGGAAGCCTCTGAAGGCTCACAGTGGGGATTTTTTTCAAAGCAGGAAGAAATATACAAAGTATATACAATGTTGCTAAGCTCACACTTGGTTGATAGCATTGTAAAAGTCTTGGTCTACACCATTTTTTTATTAAAAATGCTCACTACAGAAGGCTGTTTTGTAAACTTAGATGTAAAAACCTTGGTCTATGCATTTTTGTGTAAAAAAATCTGTGTGTTTGGGGGGGATTGCTNGGGAACCCCATTTTGGACACCCTATTTTCGAAATCCTGGATAAAGGCCTGACCTCAATGCAACTCAATATTTGAGAGCCATCCAAGATGGGATTATTCTGCATTTGAGTCTTTGGGAGTGCTTAGAGTGCTACAAAACCAGTTGGATAACAATAGATATTTATAAATAGCTAAGTAGCACTAAACTGGCATTCAGGGGATATAACATAGTGCAAGTCATGTGGATGAATACACTTATATTCAGGTGTAAACTTATAAATTTTACAGGACCTCCGGACTGCGCTTCATTATGCAGCAGTTGGTGATAGCGCCATCTATGATACGCTAAAAACTGCTGGAGCAGATGAGACGTTAAAAGACATGCACGGCAAGACACCAGCTGATTACAAGACTGACGCTTCTGATATCAAACTCGAAAGTATAGCTGAGGATATGGCACAGAAACTGTCTGCTCAGAAATCAGCAAGTAGACCTGCCTCCACTAAAAAAGCATCACGTCCAGGGTCAGCCGCAAAAGGGTCACGACCTGGGTCAGGAGTGAAGGGGTCCCGACCTGGGTCTGCAGTAAAAGGGTCACGACCTGGGTCAGCTGTAAAGGGGTCACGTCCTCCATCTGACACACAGAAAACTCCTCAGAACACAGCTACAGAGACACCAATTGAGAAGCGTAAGTACTACTAGCATGACACATCAGCTAATCTGTTTTAAAAATATTTTGATAGAAGTACTAACTATGAGAATATTAGAAATAGTAAAATACTTTATTTTTAATTCTTTTACAAAAATGTTGGACAAGTCTGCAATGTTGAGCATGTGTTTTGCATTCTTCTAGCTGCCCCACGTATATTTGGATCACATGCCCAGAGGAACATGGCTGAAAACGATCCTTACACAATCAAGAATGTACCGGAACCATCAAGTGTTGAGGGTCAATACATTGCCAAGAACTTGGGCTCATTGCTTGCCGCTGGTCTGGCTGAAGTGGCAGAGAAACGACCGTGGGACCCCATTGAATATTTGGCTCATTATTTACTGAAGTACCATGACAACAAAATGAGAGAGAAGAAGGTATGTACCAAGTCTTCAACTATGAGACTTTTCATCACCTATCTAACAATCACGCCACCTACAGTTTTTAAATCATGAACATAACTCTAATCATAAAAGTTACAAGCTATCTACAAAGTACAATCTTTTGAGTAAACATAACATTCAACATCACATTATTTGCTAATCAGCATCTTGAAATAACCTTGAAAATCATTCTGCGCGAATCCACAATGCAAACCATAATTGATAAAACTTTATTTCAATTTAGTTTAGTAGTAAAGTCCTCAAAATCAAGAGTATGGTAAAAAGTCTCTAGTTCGGGAAGTACCTAAAACTTGGGACACCAAAAAATCAAGTCTACCCGTCTGGTAAATTGAATTTTCTCGACTCTGATAATTTAGATAGGCAATTTCGGCATTCACAAATATGGAATTCTCTATTTTGAAACCAACAGTCTAAAATTTGGCACAAGCTCCCACATCGAGACAAATAATTAATTTTCACCGTCCCAAACAGAAGAATTTTACATTATTCAACCTTCTTCTGTGTGACAGGGTTCCTCACACCACATGTAAAACATATGCATACAAATAACTGGAGTGAATGAATAAGTATAGGAATATATCATGATCAATACATAGTGCCTGATTATCTGCAGCAAGCTGAGATGGAAGAGCAAATTCACCAGCAGAGGCTGGAGGAGGAGCAAGAGAAAATACGACGTGAGCAGCGAAGACAGGAGAAGCTGCAGCTGATAGAGGAGGAGAAACGTCTGAAGGCAGAGAAGGAAGAAGAAGAAAGGAAGCAGAAAGAACAAGAAGAGTTGCAAAGGAAGTAAGTGGAGAGGGAAGGGGAGTGGCTCTTTAGAGAACTGACAGGGAACAGAGTGTGGTAGAGAAAGTAAGTGGAGAGGGAAGGGGCGTGGCTCTTTAGAGGACTGACAGGGAACAGAGTGTGGTAGAGAAACTAAGTGGAGAGGGAAGGGGTGTGGTTCTTTGAAGTATTGATAGGGTACAAGAGTGTGATAGAGAAACTAAGTGGAGAGGAAAGGGGTGTGGTTCTTTGGAGTATTGACAGGGTGCAAGAGTGTGATAGAGAAAGTAAATGTAGAGGGAAGGGGTGTGGTTCTTTGAAGTATTGATAGGGTACAAGAGTGTGATAGAGAAAGTAAATGTAGAGGGAAGGGGTGTGGTTCTTTGGAGTATTGACAGGGTACAAGAGTGTGGTAGATAAAGTAAGTGGAAAGGAAAGGGGCATGGTTCTTTAGATTATTGACAGGCTACAGAGTGTCATAGAGAAAGTTAAATGGAGAGGGAAGGGGTATGGCTCTTTAGATTGACAGGGAAGGTCAGGGATTTGAATATTGTAAAGGATTTGGAGAGGAAAGGGATGGAAAGAAGGTCAGCAAACAAAGTGTCGAAGAGAACGTAAATGGAGAGGAAAAGGGTGCGGCTCTTTAGGGAATTGACAGGGAACATCAGGGTACAGTGTCGTAGAAGAAGCAAGAATAGAACAGAAAGAAGTAGGGGCAGCTGATGGGTAAAGAAGGTCTTGGGGAGAGGTAGAGGGAATGGTAGGGAGCAAGCTATGGTGGAAAACAAAGTAGGGAGAGCTGACAAGGATGGTTGACAGGGCACACATGACCTGGAGGTAGAAAGAAGCAGGGAACAAAGTGTGATGTAGAGAGCAGGAATAGTTGAGAAGGAACTAAAGGTGGTGGATGAGGGGGAGATGGGGTCTAGACGGGCGGTAGAGAGAGGTTGAACTAAAGGTGGTGGATGAGGGGGAGATGGGGTCTAGACGGACGGTGGAGAGGTTCAGGGGACAACAGTGGTTTGGGAGAGGTGTTGATAAACAAAGTATGGTGGCATTGGGATTAAGGGAGCAAAAAAGGAAGTGAGTTGCAGAGAAAGTGGGATGGAGAAGAGAGGGTGTCTCGTGGTCTCTTATGGAGAGATGCAGATAGGAGGTGCAATGAAGGATCAGAACTGCCAGAATGTAATGCAAAGGAGGTCTTACCCGAAGACAAAGTCACGAGCAGGGGACACGGGGTTAAGAGAGCTAAGAGCAGCCTGACTAAAGAAAGTGAATGCTACAAAGAAATTTCAAAATCAAATTTTTGACAGTAAATAATATGGAGGGTACCTAAACACCAAGATTGTATCACACCGTGAAAGTTAAGCTTCTGTCAATGTTCACAACTTTAACTCTTACTCCTTCAGAGCACGTGAGCAACTGTCTCTAGCTCAGCCACCAGAGCTCGCCACTGTGCGAGAAGACCAAGAGCAAGATGACACAGCAAACAAGGACAAGACAAAAGAAAAGGATGAACAGGGTCGCACCAAGCTGCATTATGCTGTGTCATCCATGGGTGTGGAGGAGGTCCTCGCATTGCTTAAAGAAGGGTATCCATTGTCTGACAGGGATGAAGCAAACCAGACGCCTCGAGACATTGCAGAAGCAGCTGATCGCATCGAGGTTGTACAGGCTATTGGTAAGACAAGCAT
>NMRA01000440.1:5559-52141 GCA_002633005.1 Phoronis australis | reverse complement strand
CTCATCACCCACGCCTCTCATCACCCACGCCTCTCATCACCCACACTTCTCATCACCCACACTTCTCATCACTTACACTTGTCACTGTTCACACTTCCCATCACTTCTCAAGACAATGTAACTACAATGCTCTGAATACCAGTGAATAAAGTTTATTCAGTTGAATCTATAAATTACAAGCGGATTTCTTTTTACAAAACCAAGAAAATTCACAAGCCAGCAAAATTTGTAATGTCCAGAAAATGAGCGACAACAATGGGCATAAAAATATTTATGTGCTGCAGAAGAAATATTGTTTATATATTTGATGCACAAACAACAAAATTCACATTTCAAAGTGACCTATCGACTGTTTAACTACTTTCTGTCAAAATTATAATGAAGTGCACTATCCTTGAAAGATTGACCATGGTAATTCTTGTGTCACAAGTGTATGCAAATAAAAAGATAATTTCATGACCAATTCGCTCCCAAATCTGCTTTAAGCAAATGTCTTTGTAATCGACCCGTAACTTCCCTTGTCTCATCAGATGAATGACAATGCCAACATGTTGAAGTAAATAGCATTGTCCAGATCAAATCAAAATTTATGCATTGTGATTGGTTCAAGCAACAAAATACCATGAGGTGACTTCACGAGTTCTATTTCAATTTTCATTTGCCCCACATTGATCTGCCAAGCCTTTAAACAGTCATATTCTCGGTTGTGTACAAAGAAGCTGACTTGTAATACAAAGCCCTATGTTACCCTTTGTAATCCCAGTGTCCATAAGGAATAAATGGCCAAGCGACCAAAAAACTTTTATTAGAAAATGTAGAGAATGATGTATCCTGCCTGTAAATTTTTACTTATATTTTAAATTCTAACAAAATTTGATCAAAGCGGTGCAACGAATTGACCTTTATTTTTATTATTTCAGACAACTTTGTTGGTGAGCTATTCCAGAAGCAAGAGTTTGACACAATAGAGAGCATGTTGTTGACTGGCTATGACCAAATTCCAGACATACCAGGCAAATATGGCAGCGGCAACGAGGATATAGCCGAGTTCTACAACGGCATTCCCGAATTTATGGTAACTTTCACGTTTGGTGTTTGGTTCACTTAATAAAAGACTGCAAAGTCAGCATTGTTTCAGGAACATTCACCAGCTTAACTGTCCTTGATGTGCTGCGGGAAGTCTTGTGACTAATATGTAAGATTATCCACATGCGTGTTTATTGCTGGGGAGCTATATTCAATTAAAAAAGCTGATTTACCTGGGTGCTAATTTACGCCAAAAAGTGTCATCAAAACCGCATTAAAACACTTGCTACACAAGTATCACTGCAAATAGTTTCCGTGCTACAAATGCACAATGCTATCAAGAGATCCAGCAAATCTGTTACTATTGACATGTGACAGTATCGCGCAAGTCTTGCCTGTCAACAGCATGCTGCACAGAGCCAACTAACAGTCTTTTTCACTTCAGGCAAAAATAGAGAGAATACACAAGGGAGCTGAAGAGGGTGACCTAGCTGCCATTACGCAGGATTTGGACAGCAAAAAATTTGCCATGTCACGAGACGTCAGCGGTCGCACGGCTCTTCACAAGGCAGTAATGGGCTCGCACGCGGAGGTCTCAAAACATTTACTGGAGACGTATCCAGAACTGGTTGGCTGTGCAGATAATGTAAGTGTTGTTAGTGCACTGGTCAAGGAATGGAGAAAAGTAGATTGGAATTGTCGAAGTTGCATTTTGTTAACTTGCACGGAAAATTTTCTATTGTGCAAATCATATACCTCAGTCAAGTAGAGAGGTTTACAATCCAGAGTTTCTCGAGTTTCATTCTGATGACTTAAGCAAACAAACATCTTAGTCGTGCAGTTAAATGGTTACGTCAACAAGGACTGCTGCCACATTACAGTGAATCCAGAGTTTTGACTAAAATTTCAACCCAAGTATTGGGCACATAGTCAACCACTTCCCTGTAAATCTACTACAAGATATAAAAACGATTGATTGAATGGGCAGAGAAATAATCCTGGTACTTTGATATGCAGTGAGAATCGTAATTTATTTCCACTATCACTGATCATGTCCTGTTAAACCTTTTACTCAATTGTTTTTCAGACAAACCACACCCCTCTTCACTATGCCAAAGAAGCGAACGACGAACAGATGGTTGAATTGTTATCACCGAGTACAGCTGAGAACTAAAGTGTCATGATGTGACCAACTACATTACAACTATTTACACAATGTCAAATGAAATGCAACAGTGATCACTGTATAGACTTGCCTTTTATATTTTTATTACAATAAATGTCATCAAGAATCTAATAAGTGTTATTCCTAATTACGGAAAAAAAAATGAATAAACTACAACCCACCCAGTAGATTTTCAATGTAAAATACCTGATTTTTGCATCCTCACATTCATATAGCAGGTTAATTCAAGAAAGATGAGTATTTTTAACAAGTATTTTCTCCACTGTCAAGTTGTGTACTTAACTTCTCGAATACGCACATCGGTTAGAGAGCGTTGATTCAAATTTGCATCAGCAACTAGCCTTGCAACAAATCCTTTGAACTTCAGGGCCGTGGACTTCAATTCTGAAGGTTCTATTGTCTGGCATATGTTAACCATCCATATGTAGGTAAGTGCCCAGCCCCAATTTCCTGAAATTTCCATCTAAGTCCCCATCTCTGAGTTAAATGCTCACCCCCAATTATCAGGTTTAACAAGCCCTCTGGTGTGAATCCAAATGCTCATCTCAGTTTCAAAATTTAAATATAAATATCCTCCAAGTGTTGATCATTACAAACCTATAGTAAACCATATAGATTATCCCAGACATGTTTCAGTTAATTACGGCTTCTCGTAATTTATAAATTAGTCGTACACTACTCCGGAAGTGACGTTTAAGGGGTTAAGAATTTATCGCCATTTTGTTTTTGCATTTGAATTTACGGTGGGGGGAAAGGCGTGGGGATTCCCCCCATCCGCTGAGGAAAAAACTGTTACATAAAAAAGGTCATTTCCTTGCATTTTATTTAGCACTCTGTTTGCGTGTCTTTTTCTTGTCCAAAGGACAGCACAGGCAGAGGCAAACTAAACAAAAATTAGGTTTGTTCCATTCAGGATGTGCTTTGTCACTAAACTGCAAAAATCAAGACCTGTAAATCCTTTAGTAACATAATCTGTGTAGAGTTGCATGTTAGACAGGACTCAATGTATCTTGAAGCTCTCAAAAGAGAAGTGTACTACTTAAATGCAGTTGAGAAACCATTTAAAATTGTGAGAAGACAATGAAGTTGCATTCAAAAGGACATGAAGAAATATATCCTAGAGTACATGTCTACGTTTCATTACATCCCACAGTACTGCAATTCATGAATCTACAAAAACAAGACCATATCCTCAACAAATTCACGAATCAGTATCACCAGTGCTCAACACGGTCGAAAATCTCCGCTGGAAAATAGGAGTGACGGCGTATGTGCACTCACGCGTGTATAACTGGACTTGGCTTTGTAAAGGATCGGGACCAAAAAAAAAACGTCAAAACTCCATGTTTGAATTTGGCATTCGTACTTTTACATTTCTTAAACATTTTTCAGAGCACTTTACTCATAAATTTCACATCGTTTGGCTTGCCAGTGGTCGCCAGGGACATTATAGTTGTTACGTCTTCTGCAGTGCATTATAAGTAGATGGTTTGTTGAATTGAAACTTACCAGCTCGAAAGTCAATCACAGTCTTTCATAGTATGCTACAAGATATTTATTCTTAAAAAGAACCATTGTTTTCTCGCAGTTTAAGAGTCACATCCCCCGGCCTGGTTCACAGCCGAAGTAACAGGTGCTGTGCACGTGACTGGCTGACCTTCATTTTTTCAAATACGGCACGCAGTGCCACACACAGAGGATATACTGGAATCACCCAATAATCATGGAATTCCACAAAAAGCTGAAGTTTATCGAGGCATTTACTTTCACGCTAAGTTAGTCATTGAATACGTAACCAACATTACACACCACATTTTTTTCTCGTAAAGTTTGCACTGCATTCTCGCGCATCAATATAAATCATTCGGCCGTGCGGATTTTTTGATATTTTTTCATTCATTCGTTCGAGTTGCAACGGAACTATGCGAACAAATTAAGGAAGTTTGCGCTAACTTTTATCTGGTTTTCATGTTCAACGACATTGATGGCATTTGTACGGCAGGTCAGTGCTAGAATTTTGGTGGGTATCATTTTTTTTTTCGAAATGTACGTTCTCAGCTATTTCAAACTGGCTGCTCCATCAAATACATCGAGTGCCGCTTCAACTTCCGCGTCGGCAACTAGCACTAGGGATACGGCAAATCCTTTGAACTTTGGGTGTGGGGTCTTCAATTTCAAAGATTAAGTGTCCATGTACGGGTAGTTAGTGCTGGATGCAATATCGACACTAGCCGTGCGGGGGATTCCGTATTAAGTCACCTTGACGTCACAGAACAGGAAGGTATTCCTCAAAGTTGGCTGCCAGTATTTGCCGATCATCATTGTGACATTCATAGTAAAAATAGATGGCAAAAGTTTCTAATGTCGAGTTATTTATTAATATTTTGCGAACCCAAACAATGAATTGTAGGTTTCAATAAAATTTATTAATAATAAATAATAAAATTTTTAGTTTAGCCTTCATTTTCGCCGAGGTTGTTTTGGAATAGGCCGTCTTTTTTCCGTCTTGGCCGTGCCGTCCAAAGCAGTCATTTTTTTAAAAGGGCTGTCCCAAGGACGGCTGCTAGATGAGTCCCTGGGCCAACACCAGCACAGAGCGAATCACTGCTAGTTCAAGGAATTGCATGCTCTGGGGTACGGGTGATAGTTTATGAGGCCACAGCTTGTGAGACTTCTTGCGAGACTTCTTGCGAGACTTCTTGCGAGACTTCTTGCGAGACTTCTTGTGAGACTTCTTGCTTCAAAAATGCGCTCACTTGGTAATTCTCAACTGTTTTGTACATTGCGTGGATGGGTAACGATGCACTGTTCACATGAATGAGCCAAGTACGGCGGAGTGTGTCATCCTTCTGAAGGCGATGTTATGGCACACCCAAAATATGCATGAGACGATAATGAGTACACCTGGTACGCAGCAAACTTGCGGCATGTTGACTGACTCATAAACAAGTGCAAACGGTGACTGAACTTATCACAAGCTAGGTAAAATAATGACCGACTCGACAGCTCACACAGTCGGACTACGTTAAAACAAAATGGAGGGAAATTCTTAATCCCCTAAACATCACTTCCGGAGAAAGGCACGACTAATTAATAAGATTACAAGAAGCCGTTATTAACTGAAAAACAGGTCTGGAGTAATCAACGAACAGTATTTTTACTAAAAATGACCTGAAAAAAGGTTGACTTAAGACATCTAGCTGCCATTATGAAATTTTTTTAATATCTGCTGAATAATATTAGTACAGTGCATCGAAATAGAGTTAATGTGACCAAGCTGTGGAAATAATAATACAAATACCTGTTAATTTTCCACAAGTATATCCGAAGCTGTTATTCAGAGGTCTTGGTTGTTTTTGAGCCTTTTTACACCACGCCTCGAACGCAGCCTCACTTTGAGCCTTTCGCTCTCTCTCCTCCTCTGACTTAAGTTTCCTCTCCTCTTTACCTTGCAAGCGCGCCTCCCTCTCTAGTTTTCGTTTATGTTCTATCCATTCCTGGAAAAGAATATGAAAATGTACACGAACAAGCTATACTTAACGTTATCTCAAATCTTATTTTATTAGTGATCGTCATTCTAACCCATATATCAAAAAACAGTTGGGCAATGTCAACTAGTAAAAGTACCCTAGTATATTTTCTGAAAGAAAAGAGATCAGAGATCAACAAATACATTGCTACTGGTGAACAACCTCAACGGAGACTACAGCACGTTGCACACTCCACAAGATATCATGCAATACAAAGTTCCTCAGCCAATGCAAAACTTTCAAAAATGAGTAAAATTTACTGCTGTTAGACAACGAGTACTTAACTAGGGTTATCCCCTTGATGCCCCGTCTGGTCTATAGACAGCCTCCCAATCTTAGGAATATGCTAGTTAGAAGCAGGTTCATTAACATAGACCACCAAGAGGTTGGCTCAGGTGCTTGACTTGCACCCACATATCTGGGGAGTCAGTCATAAGTCGCTATGGTGTCTCATATGAGATCAGAGACAAATTCTCGTGCTCAAGTGTGGGCATTGTTTATCTTATTAGATGTGGTAAATGTCCCCATGCGTGGTATTTTGGGGAGACATGTAACTCGTTATGCACTAGAATGAATGGCCATAGGCAGACGATTCTTCACAATAATAGGGCGGTTCCCATTGGGGAACATTTCCACCTCCCAGGCCATACTACCACGTCAATGTACTTGTAGTCAAAGGCGGACACTTACGTATGTAGAAAATGCAAGGCTGAATTCATCGCGAAGTTTAACACTCACGTCAGTGGCCTGAACAGAGACATAGAAGTTCTGTCTCACTACAAGTCTGTAGTGAATAGACTTCAGTAGCTGCGTATGTCTCTGTTTGGGTCTCTCTCTCTCTCTAGTCATAGGTAGGCCTACCCCACTGGTAGTTGCCATGTCCTGTTGTGTTCATATTGTTCACGTTTATTGTATGTCACTATGTGGTCCCCTGTGCCATTTTAGATCTATCCACATGTATTCAGCAGTCTGTAGCACACCCTTGAGAAAGAACGCATCGCTCGATACGTGGGGATATTTTAATATATTTTAGGACCGACGCTGGTCATTTTAGATTTACTAGTTTTACTATTAAAATCTACCAGTCAAAATGATCTTTATTTACAAATTTGGAAAATCAAAAACAATGACAAGAGCATAAATGCAATTTTCTGAAACTGAAAGTTAAGTTATAAACTCCCATGTTCTGGTGAGTGTCTTATTTTCAAAATGTTTATGAAAGCTAATACAAAATCCCGACACATTTGGCTTCTTAGTATTTGCTTATTAAGATACACTTTTAAAATCTTTAACAAACATCAACGGTAACTTTAGATAACTTAATTCAAACTTAAATGGAAAATCCTTAACTGACAGTAAATACTGGAGTTCTCAGGAAGAATTTATAGCTGGCCACCACCAGGAGGCTCCAGGGGCAAGGAAGTTCCATTATTTCAATACAATTACAGTTGGCAAGTTTCACTTGATTTAAAAGCACTCAATGGTTTTTGGTGTATTTTTGAATGACACTGTTCAATGATATGAAATTGGGATGATTATGTTGTTAGAAATGATTTAAGGACTTGAATAAAGAAGTTGGATGGCATGGACAATGACATTCATGCGCCAAAAACAATATGGCTGTTAGCAGGTGAGACAGCAGATGAGAGATGCAGGTGAGACAGCGGGCAATTAACAGATGAGAGAAGTGGCTGTTTAATGTACGAAATCCATGTAGAAAAGTACCGTACTCGTCCGCGTTACCGCCCATGCTCGGCTTACGGCCCACCCCGTTTTTTAGATTAGCAATTTAAATACCACACCATAGTTGTTTTATTTGCCTACAAGATGACATTTTATGAGTGCTAAGTCAATACCCAGTGAAATATATATTTTGCAAATTAATATCTGAAATGAAATGATTAACACACACACCATCTAAAGTGCCTCTACTGCTTTCTAGCTTAAAACAGACCTCGTATCTTTCCTGCGATCTTTCTTGGATAACCTTCTTCTTATTTTCTTTCTCTTGATCTTTTTCCATTTTCTCCTGTTTCTCCATCTGCCTACGTTCCCTCTCTTGTTGGTTCTTGTGCTCCAGCCATGTTTTGCGCACATTTTCGGCTCTCAAAACCTAAAATAAAAAAGTGACATCATAGTGATCACCATCATAACATTTAAAACAACAAAATAACCGCCATTTTTACCAGCGTACATTCCCTACCCCTCCAGATATATACACAAAACGTACAGAGAGTGGCGGAGATGAAGCAATATCCCAGGAGACATTACTCCACGTAACGACCGAGATGGAATGCCAAGGTCGACATGTGGAATAATGCCGAGTGGGATATTACTTCATCAACGCCAATCAAGGTACGTTGTGTATTTATCCCATACGCTTTGTTCACGTGGTAGACCACATCCTACATGTATGTACTTGGTGTTATGTTACAAGTTTTCTGTAGTAAAAGAAAGAGTTTCAAATGTAACGATTTATTACTTGAAAACAGATAACAAAGACGAAAACAATGGTAATTTTGCATTGAACTTGTAACATTTCCTGAAAATAATTAAATAACAACAATATTCAACATTGTAGTTACCAAGAAATCAACACCCGAGTTGCAGATGATATATTTTGCAAATAAAACTTAAGACAAAAGTGTCATGTAATTAACAGTTTTGTAAAAAAGTGTCGTGTAATTAACAGTTTTGTAACAGGTGCTATGTTTGGGTCCTGATTGCATGTTGAGTGTTATTTACACTGCTGCAATTTCATTACTTTAAACTATTTTGGGAAAGGTTTATGATCGAACTGGCTAACGACATTGAGTGGACAATGACCTACCTTTTGAACCTTCCATGTTAGAGGGCACTCTTAAAGTAGTCTCGGGAGTGCAATACGGATGACAATATCGCATGACTGTATTGCACTTGACTTATTCACCACGTATGGGATAAATCTGTAGCTCAGTATTTATTTATGCATCCAAACTGTAATATTCATACTTTGTTCATCTTCACAATGATGCAACAAAATAAAAAATCTGACAATTCTCTGTCCATTTTTGATGTGAAAAACAATAAATATTGCCCTGAATTTTACCAATTTGTATCTCTAATTTTGTGACAGCCAAAGTACATGCTAATTGACAGCAAATTTTGACCTCCATCCCAGAAGTATATTCGTGAAACTGGCGATACTTTTAAATAGTCCAGACAAAAACGTCCATATTAAAGTGAATAGCAGAAGGTGCGACTAATTAATTTATTGTGGAAATCAATGAAAACAACACAAAACTTAATAATGATATCATCAACAGAAACACTGCATTTTTACTACACATCTGAATAACGTGTCTGGAAACAGTTTTTATGGTAAAATAAGATAAAAGGTTTTAGGAAAAGAACCAGGTTGAAATAAAACAAATTATTTAGTAGCTATATGGTTTAACTACAGTACTTAGTAAGAGCTAGGATGTTTATCAGTTTCATGTAAGGTACAAGGAGACAACAAGTTTTCCACAAGGGGTAGCTGCAGTAGGCAGAATTGAGAAAACAGTATTCTTGGGACCTCAGCCTTTCAAAACTAACATCAAATCTAAAAGTTTGACAAATAAACAGTTTTCAACATTTGCAATTAAGACGTAAAATCTACTAAAAAGGGTCACAACATCAGACAACCAAAAATGAGCAGGTCTAGTCTATAACAATTATGAGGTTTGGCAGATACAAAACTAGAAACAAAATAATGGGTACAGCACTTGTTGGAATCTGCTCAAAACTGGTAGAAGCCATCAACTCCAAAAAGGAAAATCGACTGATGCCAGTATACTGCCATCACATACCTCCGTGTCAAATTTTCATTGAAATCTGTCAATCGCTTTTCTAGATTTCAGAAACACTGTTCATTCCAAAAATACTGAAAAGCCCCATCTCAAGACCAAAATGACCACTAGGGGGTGCTGCAAGTTTCACTGAAATCCACCAGTTCTCTAGATATCATCTGCTAGAACTCTTCTCCAAAAAACACTAAAATGCCATGCCCCTCTGGCCCTAGGGGCAGGAGGGGACATTGAAAGTGGTATGAGCAGTAATGGTGATGCCTTCCACTTGACCAGTTGTTGAGCGTTCACTGTAACCGATGCCCTTCACATGAACAGGTATTGAGGGGAAACCCACAAGAGGAAGACCATGTGGGGACATAATAACACAAATATGTTTACAAATAATGAGAACATTTTTAGAGTTGCAATAAACTCCCTTTAAAGTCATTTTGCCAAGTTTAACTGACTAAAATGGAAACTGAATTGGGTCTGAATCAGACTCATGATATTCGATAGCATGACGGGATTCTATTTCCAGTACCAGCAAGAGTACCAGCATCATATCTTATCTACAAATGCTTGCGTTTACTGGGGTTGGTCAAACCAAAATTGTGAATTCGAAAATGGCGCATGTACGCATTCATTTCCTATGATTTGAGTTGCCGGCTCATTCAGCAAAAATCAAGATAAGATAAGATTGACAACGCAGAGATTTTGCTATTTTTTCTATGTCCTCTACATTTGCCCTGAAGTTTCAAAAGCTGTCAGGACATTTTGAAAATCAGCCGGACAGAATTCGCCATTGGAGAATGGTTACCAAACTTTGGCCCAAATTGATTGGCAAAAGAGAAAACGAACAACTTCAATGTTCTCCACAACGTGTCAGAAGTGCGAGAATGCCAACAAACATGCTGGAAGGGAGTGGCAGCAAACACTAGCTCTCAGTAGTAATTACATGCTGGAAGGGAGTGGCAGCAAACAGTAGCTCTCAGTAGTAATTACATGGTGGAAGGGAGTGGCAGCAAACAGTAGCTCTCAGTAGTAATTACATGCTGGAAGGGAGTGGCAGCAAACACTAGCTCTCAGTAGTAATTACTTGATTTGTTACCCAATGGGCATTTATTCAGTTTCTACGGACTATAGTCAGTTGTGAGGCTAGTGGGAACAGATTTGTTGTACAGGAAAAAAGTTGGTCAGGTGGAAAGAGCTTTCATGAATGATCTGTTCGATACCGAACACGCCAATTATTTAATATGTAATAAAACTAGTTACATTAATTAATCAATTGATCATGCAGCCCATTTTTAAGTACAAAAATATGTTCTCCAATTGATACTTTTATAATGGCATTGACAAAGTAATCAGTAGACATTATTAGCTAATGACAGCATTTGCACATTAGAATAGCCAATAGCAGTGTTTGAACACAAGGAAGTGAGCACAGCGGTTATCATCCTTTTTACAGATGGCGCAAAAGGTCATATATACAAAGAACTGTGAGACACCAGTCAACCAAAGCAGCAGAGCATGTAGACATAGAGTTTACAATCTGGTGAGATCAATCATAGAAGTACCTCAAGCAGCAACAAGCTCAGGAAATCATAATCAAACACCAGCTTACCAAGGAGATGATCACCTCAAGCTTACCACGCGATCCCTTAATACGTGACAACTTCCTTGATTCTGGATTGGTTGATGCAGACACATAGGATTCTGTAAAATATTAAAGTTAAATAAAAAAATCACCTTTTCACGCTGGATTTTCTCTTCCTCTTCCCTCTTGCGTTGTTCGTGTTTTTTTTTCTCAGCCAGTGCTGCCATCTTCTGCCTCAGTAACTTCTCCTTGCGAACAAGCCACGTCTCCCATGCAGTCATCAGCCTCTCTTTGGGTTTAACGGAACTAGTTTCAGTGGTAACTGGTGATGAATCATCCTTCATCTTAGGAGAGCTGAGTACCCTTGAAAAAAAATTAGCTCAATTTTCATGTGCATTGTTAATTATTGCCATAAAAAAGCTTACTACGGGTATTTTACTATATTATCAAATTTGTGCAATCACATGAAGCACAAACTTTATAAAAATAACATTTCAACAGTTGCATATGACTGACCTCTAGGGGCAAAGGTCAACTCCGCCATACGTCCGTCACAAAAAATGCTAAAAATTTACATTTACAGTTTTCAATCAAAATTAATATAATTTCAGATTCTCTGGTAATTTGTTGCTCAATTATATTGACCAAAATTTTAGATCCCAGGGATCATTCAGTAAGTCAGAAATTGCGCGACAGATGTTCGGCAAATTTTGTCCGTCACACCCATGAAATTACAATTTTCAGCCAACAGAAAAACCTTAGGTCTTATTTTTACTTTCTAAACTTGCAGAAGATAAAATATTCCTCATAACTAAGAACCTTTAAGCAATTCAATAATACAAGGACAGCTTTAAAATCAAGTTGTGAAGTTGCCACAGTTTTAAATTAGATGCATTGGACTTTTTCAAGTTCAAAAGTATTTGTTGGAAAGATATAGTTTACAGTGAAAATTCAACTTGCTAAAATTAGATAGTTGAACCACATTATAAAATGGAAATGAAACAAAATTTCAATTTAATGAACTTGTTATTTTTCCGTTGCTGCCCTGTGTTGGTAAAGAAATTCTTAACTTTTGGAAATCCAAGATGCAAAAATATTCATATGAAACAATTCCTGAGGTGCTCTAGAGTTTAAATAACAAGAGACCTAAAAGAATACATGTCAAGTTGCTGTTGTGCTGGGATCAATGCGTTATTTCTGCTCTGGATTGCTTTACTTTGTTTGTGTTGAAAAAGCTAATGCTCTACATTTTTGCAGTTAGCAGCCTGTGACCTACTTTATAGAGCATTTTTGTCAGCCCTTCACTGACTGTAGTCACTCTAATTGTGTAATACCAGACAGTACACTGTCTTGTGTGTCTTGCAGGAAATGATTTTATAACAAATGATTACATCGCCTTGTCTTACATATTTTTGTCAAAACAAGAACCTTGATCTCACAATCTTTTTAGAATTTGATCAGTTTTTTCTTCTGAGCTTCGAGAAGATTATACTAGCATTTAGAAATGAAAGAGGAAATTGTTGGAGACCACCGGAAGATGCAACCGGAGGAAGAATAAATATCTGCCCGAATATTCTCTGAAACTTGAAAAAATTACAATGTGACTCAAGAAATTCATAATTGTACCTATGTGAACTGTGATGTGTTATTATTTTACGCCACTTTCTAAAATTGAAAAGACACGAGTTTGAAAGCTGGATGAAAACCTAATGGTGCTAATCCCTAAATAAAGACCAGCTCCGCACATTCCTAAATCATAATCCTAAACGTCATGTAATTAAATGTCTTGTTTTACACTAGAAGACAGCACAGTGTTTTAAACAACTTTATGAACGCCATAAGTCACACTGTCAACTGAACCATGCTGAACAAATTAGTCTGCTTCACACTTTGTTATAAAGAGATACTGAAGTCCTGTTACTCATACTTTTAAAATATCACCTTTATTATTTACAAGGGCATGCATCAGAACCATCGACAATATGGACCAGAGAATAAGTTTGTACAAGCTTAGGGAGAGTTCTGATTTAAGAAACAAATAATTAAAGTGTTTTTATCGCAATGATGATTAATCATGTTTTAAAGTTTATTTCAAAATTTAAATATTTTGACAGCCAACTTTGCTTATCAGTTTTGAATTTAGTATTCTACTTAATGAATAAAAACAGTTTTCAACCAACAGGTGTTAAATACAAAATGATTACCACTCTCCATCTATATTACTTACCATCTTTGAAGAGATGTAAGCATTTTAGGTTGTTTATATCTTTAATCAAATGCATTGAAAAGTCAAAAGCCTAGAGCACATTTCCAGCACAGGCCAGCTGTGTGGATTTCGAGCAAAAGGTCAATTGGTGCATTTCGATTAAAACCATTGAATCACAAGAAAGACACCAATATGACTTAAATGCTGCAAAAATTTGAATTACTAACAACAAACAATTTAAGACTAGAAATTCAGAGCATACGTCCGTCACACTCACTCGACTAACATCGAGCTGTCTGACAAAATTTTTTTAGAAGATATCACTAAAAAATTAGTTTGTTGTACTTTGCAAACATTCCACTAAATCATTATATAAAACAGAAAATTAACGATAATTTTTTTTCACAAATTCAAAATCTCTACAAATATCCGTCACACCCCTTTAAAGGCAATTTTCTCAGTAAGATAAAAAGATAAGAGAAAAGTTGATACAGACTTTGAAAGCTATCAATGAGACCTAACAATTGATGTATTAATTATTTTCTTAGGATGAACATTTTTTTCTCAATTGATCAAAATGTTCTCTGATTGTACATCTGTCACAAATGGAATTGCCCCATAATAAATCAGACCATCTTAATGATTAAACTCATACTGCATTTTCCACTGATTTATTTTTGAAGGTATTATTTCATTTTCTTTGAGTTTTCCAGAATATAAATTTCATTCTCCAAGAGTACCGAAATGGCTACAAAAAATTAGGATAACAGTAAATATTCACAAAAATACATCATAAAATAAATAGTTAAATTAATAATAGTTAAATCTCATTAAATTTTCCATTGGCTTTGGTTTGAAGTTTACTAAATTCTTAGGAAATCAGAGCTTTGAAAAAGACCCTGTGCCTGTCTACAGACCCTTTACTTTCGTCTCCTGACGATCCCGTTGAAACACTCTCATAACTATCATGATCAAGAACAGAACAGAGCGATGTCGTAGAATCACTGCTTGAATCGAGTGGCCGCGAGAGTTCATGTAGACTTTGCTGGAGAGCCTCTTCTCGCCTGCTACGCCCTTTGGTCACTGTTGCCGTCACAGGACGTGGTGCAGCACTCATACCTTTACAGACTATGACGCTACTGAAATAGTCAAACAAGTGACATAAGCCCTGAGATTACCTCAATGTTATTATTATTAATTGTCGAATAGGAAGTCCTCCAACTTCGTCATGAAAAATAACACTTCTAAAGCGAAAGTCCACACCGTTGCCCAGAGCAATGTTGTTTACGAGCTTGCTTGCAATATGAAAGAATGTCTTTGTTTAAATATCAAGAAATGATACATTGGTCAAGCAGTTTGCTGTCTTTCCCTTCATTATCTATGCATCTTCAAAATGGCACCATCATGAACGCAAAATCACTCGTCACGAAATTGTGGAAAACGCGCCAATTCGGTACGTAGAGCACGATGTGCTGGGATTGAAAGTACTGGAGTCCCTTTTGATTGCATTCGAGAAGCGTGTTTTGAATGAGCAGCAAACAGAGTTGCGACACACGCTACGCTTGTTTGCGTGACTTTCCTGTTACCCCCTTCCTTTGTCATTCTTTGCAGTATTTCACTCCTGGCAGGCCCCACTGTGCATGTAATTAGCCTTTGCTCAGTGGTGGTATTACTGCGTCATTTTATTTCCACTTGATAATGAAACAGGTATGTTTTGAAATATCACGTCTTTTAATCATGTCCCATCGTCAGTTACTTACTTTCCCAAAGTTATGTTGAATGTCAAACTTTGTTCTGAGGATATGGATGGAATAAAATAAAGATAGTCAACAACCACAAGAGTAGTGTCTTTAACAAGTTTTGCTACCCAAGTACAACACACACACATACACACATATATATGTATATGTATAATTTAGCTGTTAACAGTGCTTAAGCATGATCAGTAGCAGCTAGTGTATGGGAAATGCCGAGGGGAAGAGACAGGGATATCTCCTGAAGAGACCGTTCTATTTGAAAGTTTCAATCAGATTAAGGCAGGGTGTGGGGCTGCGAGATTCTTTCCCCAAGAAGTACAAGTATTTTTTCTTTCCAGATTTGACCCTGTCATAACATAATGTATGGTAATCAGCTATTCTTTAAAGTGAAAACTAAGGAAGCATTAAAAATACTGCCATTCTACACAAACTATACAATGTATTTACAAAAGTCACATCATAAATGTATATACTAAGGTAGAAAGCCAACTTGCTGTATGAGGACTATCGACAACTTACAGCTAGGTAGCATAGTGAAAACCCGAAGTTCCGGGTCACTATGCTCAGAGAAGACAGCCTCGTTTCAGTTATATGGGTAACCCTCGTGGTTTTTTAGTTGAGTATTTGCAGCTGGCAGTTAGTTGAAGACCTGGCCCTCAACTACACAGGACGTATAGAAACGAAGCAAGAATGCAGGTGAGCGCCCAGCCCTCTCATGTATGAGATAGCCCATAAGGGGTCCGATAGGCTTTAGTAAGAGTTCACCACACTTTGGCGACCAACATAAAATAAGTTCCTTACTTTGTTGGCTTTCTGGCATTTGTTTTGGTCACTTCGCTTATTTTGGTTTAAGCTCGTTGAGGGGTCTCCCCTGTCACTCCACGTATTATTTGGGGTGTTCTGGAGCAATTACACGTGTTTTTCATATTGGCATCTAGTCTCATCCAGGACTTTGTGTTTGCCATTACTGTGGCTGCCAAAGATTTAATGGACAAGTTTGAGTTGTCTCAAATTGTAACAACTTGTTCAGAAAGAATTACTATCAATGAAGTCGGCGAATGTGATTCTATGCCTTCCTTAGAGAGGTTTGCGCCTGAAATGTCTAGCAGTGAAAGGTTTGACTTGCCTTCGAGGCTAGGAGTTGTTCAATCTTCTCCTGTAGTGGCGCAACCAGTTTCCGCTGTTACTAGGAGATCGTCTTCTGCTTTTAAGGAAGGGGATGAGAGAGCGGTGAATGCTAGTAAGCCAAAGAAAGTTCTGGAGCATAAGCCAGTTTTCACTGTTGCAGGTAGAGTTTCAGGGAAATCGGCCCCATGTGTGACTACGTTTTCCACAACTACTAAAGTAGCTGATATCAAGTCAGTTGATGAAACCGGTACCTCATTCTGTACAAGATATTATAACTGAACCCCAGGAGATTTTTACTCCTTATGCAGATAGGTTTGGCATTCCACCAAGGGTGAATAGTTCAGCTGCTAATCCAGGTTCGTATAGGGCTAGTCCCTCAGTGATATCAGAACCGAATGTTGTTCGCATGAATAATCAATATGAAGAGGTCAATCCTTTGACACAGTTTCGGTTGCCTAGAACTAGTTCTGGTTGGAGAGATCCTTTGAAGACTCTGTCTTATAATGGTAAGACTAGTTGGTCGGCTTTGTGACCAAATTTGAGATATTCCTTCGTCAGCATCATGTGTCCCCTGAAAATCAAGTCAATTTATTGCTGCTGTGTATGCATGAAAAGGCCGAGGAATACCTGTCTTCATTGATGAAACCGACGTTAACATTTGATCATGCTAAGTCATGTCTACAGCATAGGTTTGGGAAATCCTTTTTGCCTGAAGCGCATAAATTGGAATTCCAAAGTGCTAGACAAGAACCCCAAGACTCTGATTTTGAATGGGTTGATAGGATTTTGGACTTAGCCACTAGAGCTTTTGCTGATGCAGGGGAAGGTTATGCCCACGTTCAGGCTGTAACAAGATTCTGTCATGGGTTGAGTGATAAGGATTTGGTGTTCTCTTTGTCAAATCCTCTCCCCTTATCAATGAACGAGGAGGTGCAGAGGGCCCACTGGCAACGTCACAGTAAACGTGCTGTTTTTGGACCTCGTCAAGGTAACTTTGTGGTACGGCAGGTTCAAGAGCATAGTCAACCCTCAAAAACCAAGGTTGATAAGGCAGTTTCAGATCAGGAGGGTTATACTACTTCTAAAATACCTAACAGTAGTAAAGGCAAATTCAGATATTACCACCGTAACAAGATAGGTCATATTGGTAGGGAATGCAGACAAACCGGTTCTGGAAGACAACGCTACTGCTTCTACTGCAAAGGGCAAGGTCATTTGTCGAACAATTGCCCTTATAGGACCGTGTGTTGTGGAATCTGTCAAGGTTATGGACATTGTGATCAGGCTTGTTCGACAGTCTCCAATAACTCCTCGGAGGAAGTACCTTAAAACAGTCCGGAATTGGAGAGAGGTCGATAACCGATCCAGTCAAAGTTAGGAGTTAAGGCCTGTATCAAAGTTCATGTTCACAACTCTGCTAATACAGATGAAGATAATTGTGAGTCTCACGTTAAGGTTGCTAGGAGTCATGTGAATTTGTTGTCCCCTAGTAATTACTAGTAGGAGATAATTAATAATTTGGGAACAGGATTGTTGTGTCACATTCCAGTTGAGTTGAATGGTAAGAAGTTGTTGGCAGTTGTCGACAAAGGAGCTCAAGTGTTGCTCTTTTCTGATAAAGTTTTTCTATCTTGGATACAGAAGCCTCATTTACTTAGTAATTTGGATGTTAGGATGGCTGGTAGAGACATTGGTTACATCTGCTCTCACAGAGAGTATGTCATTGCATATACAGGGTAGTGGTTTTGAAAGTCAGTTTTATTTAGTGCCATTGTCGATGATTTGTTGTTGGGCTTGGATTTTCTCTATAAGTATAGACCAGCTGTTGACTTAGAATCGTGCTCCCTGTTGTTGGATGGTCTCTCATACTCAATTATAAATAAACAAGTTGATTTGAAGGAAGACTGTACCAGTTAAGTTGTGTCGATGAGTTAGCTTGCCACCTAATTCATTTGTTCAGATTGATGGTGTTTTGGATAGTCCTTTGGATAAATTCCTGGTGCAGTCAGTCGGTGATTCGTTTGTAGTATTAGAGGCCTTGTACTCGGAGGGTTGTCCTTGTCATTTGTTTTTGCTGAACCTTGGTGAACACCATTTAACGTTATCCACAGGCCAGGTAGTAGCAGAAGCAGGTGAGGTAGTCTCTACATTGCCAAATTGGTTGGTAGCTCCGCAGGTAAACCAAGTTAATGGGATAGATGATTCAATATTGCCAGAACATTTGACAGAACTGTGTGATCATTCTCAGGAGCTCCTATCTAAAAATGATTCCTGGTTGTTGTGGTCATTGCTGATTGAATTTCAGGATGTGTTAGCCACTTCTGAACTTGACTAAGGCAATTTTACAGCTATGATTGATACGGGGAATAATCCTCCATGTAAGACTAGATTATGACATACTCCAGAAATGTTTGCCAGTGAGGAGAAGGAACATATTCAGAAAATGTTAGATGTTAGTGTTATAGAACCTTTGGTTTCTGAATGGTCCTCGAATCCCGTTATTATTCGGAAACGAGATGGCAAACTAAGGTACTGCATTGATTTCAGGGCGCTTAATGCCATTACTGAGACTGGCAATTACCCTTTGCCGTTGGCCGATGATTGCTTTGCTGCTATATCTGGGAATAACATTTTCAGTAAGTTGGATGGTAACTCCGCTTATTGGCAGGTGAATTTGAGAAAAGAGGATAGGAAGAAAACGGCTTTCCTCATTCGTTACGGAACTTTTCATTTCCTCAGACTTCCATTTGGTTGCAAGGGTGCAGTTGCGACTTTTTCCCGGGTTATTAATCACATTTTGAATGGTCTTCTATAGCATTCGGTTTTGGCTTATTTAGATGACATTCTACTTATGTCAGAAGATGTTAAGACACATTTCATTCATTTACGTCAGGTGTTCTTACGCCTTAGAGTTTGGCTTCAAGTTAAAGCCCAAGTGTGTTCTGTTCCACTCTAAAGTCAAGTTTTTGGGATGTTTAGTTGACGGGAATGCCTTGTCTATGAATCAGGAGCATATTAAAGTCATTTACGATTGGCCTAGACCAACGAATGTTAGAGAGGTACAGCAGTTTTTGGGGTCGGTAAATTACCACCGATCGTTTGTTGATAAATTTGCTGAAATCGCTGCTCCTTTGTATGTGCTTACAGTCAAAGTTGATTTCTTTTGGTCTCAAGAACAGGAGACGGCTTTTGTGGGCTTAAAGAAATGTCTAGTTAGTTCTCCAGTTCTAGCTTTGCCCACTAGGGACGATTTGTTTATTTTGGATACGGATGCTTCTGATGTAGCCATAGGTGGTAATTTACTGCAGATTCAGGAGGGGAAGGAGAAGATTATTGCCTGTGCTAGTGTTTCCCTGACTCTTGAACAGCGTCGTTACTGTACAACCTGCAAGAAGCTTTTGGCTATTATCCGTTTTACGAGACAGTTTCGACATTTCTTATTGGGTAAACCATTTAAGGTTCGTACAGACCATAGTAGTCTGCAATGGCTAATTAATTTTAAGAACCATGAGGGTCAATTAGCCACGTGGTTGGAAGAGTTAAGTCAGTATGACATGTTGATTGATTATTGCAAGGGTTGTCATCATGGTAATGCTTTAGCTCTATCTCGTTTGGACACTCCTATCAGTTGCTGGGAATTCCGCCATGGTGTGAGGTTGGAGGATTTGCCTTGTGGGGGATGTTCTTATTGTACTCGTTTGCATGATACCTGGGATAGGATTATAGTTGAAGTGGACAATGTTCAGCATTTGTTTGATCGCAGACGGACTGCATATGAGAAGAGACGTAAACGTCACGCTAATGCTGAGAGAGAGCCTTTGTGGTAGGTGTCCAAGGAATTGTTTGCAATTCGAAAGGTTGACTTTATGGCAGCTGGACGAGATATTGCTTCGGAGCTTCGTTCTACTGTGTATGCCGAAGACGCTACAATATTTTGCGAACATCGATTATTATTGTCCCTCGTGTTCCTAACGTGTAATCACCGGATCTAAAATCCAGCACGTACAAGATTTCAAGTTGGCCTGCGACATCTTAGTGACGGATCAGTACCAGAAAGGAGTGGAGGTGTCCAGTGTAGCTCTTCTCCTACACTGGAGATTGTTGGAGATTTTCAATCACCTATGTGGACTCCATTAAGGAGTCATTGCTCTAATGCAGTGGTTGGCACTAGAAGCTTGCTCCTCGCTGTTTTGTATACATTGGCAACAGGAGTTCACTCCTCGCCGTGTTTTATTAGTTTGTAGTTTAGTACCTAATCTAAGTTTAAGTGGGTCAAATTGGGACCATACGAAGTTTTTGTTAGAAGTTTTTAGTAGATTCCAACTTAAGTTTACTTAGGGCTGTTCCAGCAAAATGTGTGTGGGAGGGGGGGGGAGGCAACTGAAATAAAAATTTATGGGTGGTTGCGTTTGATTTAAATTCAAAATGGCTGGTGGTCGTTCTTCAAAAAAATAAAAATTTACAGGTCGTTGTTGTTTCATTGGGCCATAAATGTTTGATGGTGGGTAATTTTAGTAAATTTTATAAACAATCCGCACAGAATCAAAAACTGAAACAAAAATGCAACTTGCAAAAAGCTCCGACTTTTTCACTCCCTCCGATCTCCTCATCGGCATGCCCATAACACCATTTAATAACCATATATACGAAACATAATGTTTTCTTAGTAATGAATAACGTTAGTGGTGATGGAGGAACAGATAAACTCAAGCGCCTATGCAGTCGACTACAAGAACAAAAAAAATTACGGGTGGTTGCATTTCAAACTTATAAAAAATTACGGGTGGTAGGCTGAAGAAATAAATGAAAAATATGGGTGGTGGGTGCGAAAAAAAGGTGCCTTCCCCCCTCCCATACAGATTTTACTGGAACAGCCCTTAGACTGTGTACATTCATACTGTTAATACTCAGTGGCGACAGAAATTCTGTCTGGTCGTTTATTGATAAGTTTTCATGAAGAGGTATATGATCATTAGCTTGAGTGGGATCTCAAGGTAGTTTTGTAATTTTTGTACAGTTGTCAGGATTGAGCACTAGGAGTCTCTCCTTGTTTTTTGGACTTTATAGTGTGTACCTCACCTTTAAAGAAAAGGGGGAGGAGTGTAGTGAAAACACAAAGTTCCGGGTCACTATGCTCGGAGGAGACAGCCTCGTTTCAGTTATATTGGTAACCCATGTGGTTTTTTAGTTGAGTATTTGCAGCTGGCAGTTAGTTGAAGACCTGAACCTCAACTAGACAGGACATATAGAATGCAGGTGAGCGCCCGGCCCTCTTATGTATGAGTTAGCCCATAAGGGGTTCGATAGGCTTTAGCAAGAGTTCACCACAGTAGCTGTGTCTTGTTAGGGCTCGACATAACAAGCTGCAGGTCGCATTTGTGACCTGAAATTTGGAAATGCGAGCTGAGATTTTCGCCAGCTCGAATCAAGTAGCAAAATGCGTCCTAGAATTTCCAATGCATGTGAGCTGAGTCACTTCTCGGCAGATACCAGGCAAATATAAAGCAACACGTGTGAATCCGACCGTTATGTGGTTGTTGCCGAATCAAGTTCAAAAGAACACTAAACGACTGAGAAGAGCCCCCCCGATGACTTGTAAGTATGTTGCGTTTCATTGGCTAACATTTTCTGCTACTTTTGAAAATTTCCGGTTGTGCCGAAGAAAGGCATAACAAGTGATGAAACGCCACAAAATAGCGGTGTTTCTGCTAATTCTTAGACAATCAACTTGACAAACTTTGTGGTGGAAAAACTTATTTCTTTTCACGTAAGATGTCCTTATTGTCAAATAACCACGACAAAACCCGATATCGCACTGCAGCACTGGTCGGTCTCGTTGTTAGTGCGCAAGCAGTCCCGGCAGACCGGACGACCGTGACTTAGAAATGTAAGTCTCGTGAAAATGACAACCCTATTCATCGTCAAACGATGACTACGTCTTTACTTTCAGCAAAGTAGTTTTTGAGTCTCCAAGAAATTTTCAAACCCTTTACTTGTTTCTGGGGCTACGTGCGCAACATGGGAGTCGTCTGATTCAAGGATGTGAACTCACGCGGGATTCCAAAGCTGCACATCAAAAGAGAACAGCAACAGCCCTAAATGAAAGAGTATACCAGCTTGGCTCTGTTAAGCACCCGGGTGCCAATGGTTTATTTGACAATGAACTTAATGGATTCCCGGCGGTTAAGAAAGACCCGATGCTTTACAATATTCCCCGGGACCGATATAGCCCAGAACTGACACTTTCCTGTTCCGATGTTCCCTACGCCCAATGATCTATGCCCGTAGCCAACTATTGCAACAAAACGGGTATATGTAAAATTGTGGTTAGCAAAGTTTTTATTCTTCTCTTCATACACCCACCCATAATAAGCAGTTGATTGTTGTACTACCCAATGTCCGTTAGCAACTGCTCATGTGATGTCATGGACATATATCAGACTTCACAAATATACGTGTTTTGACAAGCTTAATACTTGTTTGTCTCCGTAACCAGAGTTTTGAAACGGTCGCTGATATCGCCGGCCATTTTGAATGAGGCCCTAAAGTCGTGGTTGTTGTAGATGTGCTTCTGGTGAATCATATGAGCCTCTGTTAGCTACTTGCTAACGGGCAATTGCCTATTAGCTGAATGGTTAGCACGCNGTTGTTGTAGATGTGCTTCTGGTGAATCATATGAGCCTCTGTTAGCTACTTGCTAACGGGCAATTGCCTATTAGCTGAATGGTTAGCACGCTTGCCAGTTTTATGGGGGTTGCTGGTTCGATTCCCGGGTCGGATAATCTCGGCTATTACCACAGTTGTTTAGTTGAGGGACAACGAAGTTAGTGAAAAGATCCTGATAATTAATAGAAGATGTCCTTACTGAACTTAGTTAACACATGCCAAATGTACACCTCATTTTTTGACCCAAAAACATATCTGCAAAAATGTGTTGATGAATCTGCACTGGACCATGATTTCATGAGGTTGCATACATGTCACAACAAATTATCCGAACTGGTTTCCCTTCATTATAAGTTTTTAGAATTTTGATACCGAAAAAACTAATTTCAAAAGAAATTTTGCTGCTGCTAAGCTATCACCATCTCCTGAGAGATGTCGCAAAATTTAGGAAATGGCGCGTGTGCGTAACACGAGTGTACTGTTTTCAAAACGATGATATACTTTTCACTGTTAGAAAAGGCGGAGAGTTACGCAAGAAAATGATGTTCATTGCATTGTTTTTCACTTAAACGGCTGTAACGGGCAAGGTGAGTGTCGGTTGATTCCCAGATTTCGCATGTACCCCGTCCGGTCTTTAGCTTCACATGTTGATACAAGTTTCAGGGCGAGGTGATGAGAAGTACTACCCTGGCTGTGTGCCATTCCGTCGTCTACGGAAGAAATACACACAGTGGTACCTAACTGTATTTTGACGACAGTCTTCATACAGCTAGTCTGACAGTGACAGTGACAGACATTTTAGAGTTCCAGTAACACTGTTACAGCGCTACACAGAGTTAGAGCTATTAGTTACACGACTATTGTCGTATTACACTCACCCAACCCGAGAGCTTCAAACGAAAATAAATGTGAAAGCCAGATACGTGGTTATGAATCGTTGAATTGGTCGGTCTGAATGATAAACCGGATGTTGTCTTTCTTTCAAAAGACCGCCAGTTGCGGACTACATCAAAATCTTGCACGCGATTGGTTGGATTGTACAAGCGTGCTGCCAAGTGTAGGGCCTACTTTCCAGTGACCATCAAGCCAGAGCTCGTTAGTCTATCTCTCTGGTAGGCGGTGTTGCCGTTAACCCGAATTTATTTCTAAAACTCTTTAACATTTACTTACTTTTCTTCAATTTATAGCAAATGAATATGTTGCCGCATTCGAGCATGTTTACATGCTGACTTTTTCTCTTAGCTGACAGGAGAACAAAAATTGCCAACAGAATGACCTCAGTACATCACCGTGACACACATAGGGATCACCTTAGAACCTCAGAATTTTGGTGAAAATGTTACTATCAGACTGGCAACAGGCCACATGCACCACGGAATGTGTTGGGTTTCGAAAGCCCTTGTGGAATTCACCGCGCATGACAACTTGCACGTTCCACTTACCAAAATACCCCTTTAGTCAATGTTATTTTTGCCTATCTTTCAGGTCACCATGGCAACAAGGAAGCCACCTGCCTGCCAGGCATCTCACAATATTGACTTTTGAGTAGTAGGTTTAACATTTTGAAATTAACGTTTCTTGAATATGGTAAGTGTATTCTAGCTTTTTTTACGTTACTGAAAATTTTGCTTGCTTGTTACTGACCGTGCGGCTTTAAGTTCATTAGCACACGGAAACATGACAAATTAAAACTTATCAGAGCGCAGAACAGGCTTAGCATGGCATTTTGACTGCAGGAGGATGAAGACTAGTTTCTCAAGCGGTATACCCAACCCGCTGAACCCTAGATTATTATTTGTTTCAGGCCACGAATAAGTGTCTAGATTAGGCACTCGTAAATTGTATGCGGCGGGAGATATGAAACACACTCGAAAACTTTTTGAGAATCTGTTGTTGAAGCAAATCGTCAAGAAAGAACTTTTAAGTGCACTGACACGGCATCACTGAGCTGGAGGAGAAGTCGTTAATAATTTGGTTGAACGAGCCCGAGTTTTCCAGGCTGAAAAAAACAAGTTTTGACAGTACTAAAAGTCACGTGCCGTTCTGGCTGGGTAAAATTGACTTTGTCTTCGTTACCCAGATCGCTCGACTGGTCGTCATAAAACAGTGGTACCTGAAATTTTTTTAAATGATCGGCTGAGAGTAATAACGTATTGTCTGGCCAAGCACAGAAATATCAACTATCATTACACCGAAAAATTTTCAATCGAGTAGCTTCGAAACTTAATTTTAACAGGTTCAATGCCGTTTTAAAACAGTACTTTATTTATCAGAACTTTTAAATTGCTTTTTTTCCACCTTCGACCAGAAGTATTAAGTTTTGATTTAAATAATTAGCGTTATAAAACTGGTCTCAAAATGTTTTTACTACGGTATCAGAATTCATTCGTAGGTTCGAGACACTACACGTCCTTCTGGGTCAAGCAAAATTATCGAGTCTAGTCTCGAAATATAACGCGATGTCTTGATTCTTCCGAAAACTAAAATAATTTCTTATTTGAAAAACTGAGGGAATTAAGACACATTTTAGAACGGCACATGGACTAAAAAGAAAGCTTCTTTATGACAGAATGCTCATTAGCAGCAATTTGTGTCAAATCTAAATAATCCTTTATGACAAAACACCAGGTGTCCTACCAACCAGTGGGGTTTATTGGGCTTGGAAAGATGGGAGCTCCCATGGCTATCAATCTATCTAAGAAGGGCTATCCTCTGGTGATTTACGACATCATGCCCGCAGCAATGGAGACTGTCGTGCGGGGTGCAGGTAAGCGGCATGCACTGTAATCAATGCCAAGCCAGTTTACTCTACGCCACCGTTTGCATGGAGTATAATTCAAATTCACTATTACGTAAGATTTGGACACTTTTATGGAGGGTGGCAAAATAAAAAAAGAAAAACAAATAACGGAAAGCACCCCTGTTTCAAGTCTGCTTTTGACTCATCAGTGTTGAGACATCGTCCAACTATCTGGACAGGAACCAAACGCAATAAAGTACATTGCGGTATATTAATCCTCTAAAAAGCACCAAAATGAAACTCGCAGTAGACCATCAATCCCATGCGCACACACAGCCTTCAATATGGGGGGGGGCTCGAATTTCTGGCGATTTGGACCTTTACATACCAAAATAGTCGGTCGACTAAAAAAACATTACCACGGAGCTGCACGTGCTATGAATTGTGCGTTTTGCGCCTTTGTAGTGGACTTATATCTCGTTTTCTAGAAATTTTTGTTTCGCCAAATGGGGGGAGGGTCTTTCGAGTCCCCTTGGGTGCGCGCATGAATCCGGGGAGCCGCGATTCGTCTTTTTATGGAACAGATGTTGCTCGGTTTCATATTTGAGGCGATATTTATATCTCTCCACACACACCATGTTGTGCTAGTTTCTATAACTGCATTAAACGTGACACTGTCAGCGCAAAGACTTGCTTTTGAAATCGAAGGCCTACCAGCTCGCAGTCGACCTGAAACCGCACCGGTCTAGCTCAGCAGGCTCTTGTGGCCGAGCCAAGTCGCACTTAACGCATGTCTGGCAAGCAGCGGCGAAATTTGATTATGAATTGATTACGCGTCGAAATCTATATATCGTCTTGTAACAGCACAGAATGTGTGCATGTGGTTGTACTCGAGAGTTTTGTTGCGTGTTGCTTCTAAATGCACGCATATACGGCTTGCAACAAACGCTCCATGACTTAGTTTCCTTTGTTAAATGAATGTAGTTAGGTACTAAAGTGATCTACAAAAATGAGAATTTATAATAAACTTGAGAATGGTAAACTTTCGTCGCATTGTGTTTCAGGAGGGTCACCTCTCACGGCGTCCTCAGCAGCAGAGGTAGCCCAAAGATGTCGTCGTATCATAACCATGCTGCCTTCGACACAAGAAGTACAGAGTGTGTTTGAAGGCGGCAGTGGGTTGCTTAGGTAAACACTCTAATTCACTTAAACGCGATTTGGAAATGCTTCGCCTTCACCTTCAAGTTCAGAGAGCTCCAGTCGCTGAGTATGTAGTTGATAAAATAAAAGTGCCATTCAGAGATGACCAACGAGAAACGGTAATAAACACAACTAGAGGGATATGTTGAAAGGCATTCATAGTGTCCGTTTTCACAAAATCTTCAAAGTCGTGTTTTTAATGATTTTATCTACGCGAGATTCCAGTTACTTAAGCGAACCCAACGTTCTGGAGCGATGATGTCCACGTATATGAATTCCTACATAAGTTCCACAGTAAACGAGCAGCTATACATTGTCACCGAAGTCGTATTCAGGGAATTTTTTTACTCTCAAAAGTGAAATGAGCGACAACACAAGGCGTAAATTATTAGCCATTTCAGGTTCGGGATTTGTGTCATGCGGCCTTAGTAGTGAAACCCCACCCTCAATGTCATGGGGCGTTCGCTCTGTGCCTCCCATATTTACATTTTAGTTAGGCTGTGCAACTTTTCAGTACTGTTCGTGTCGACTCGCTACTAATTGACTGCAGTACTACCGACCCGTCGGCAACTCAACACATTGGATACCTCACGTCCAAGAAGGGTGCCAGTTTTGTCGATGCACCTGCGGTAGGATGTAAGTTGATTTTATATTTGCCGGTATTTGCTCTACAGTAGGCTACGTTTTGTACTGCGAATGGTGAATTAGTTCACATGGACCACCTTAGTAACGATAGCTAGCGTAGCCTAAACAGGACGCGGATACACGATATGAAGACATTACCATCTACAGCATTAGTTTTACTCCTTGAGACCCAGATATTTACGAAACCGTTACTTCTGAAATTGAATGTTAGAATCTCGCCCCACGTGCGATTAGTGACATTGCTCGTAGTACATGGAATGGAAGCAATGTTATGGGAGTATCCTTGTTACAACGAATTAAAAAATCCACAGGTATTTGCTTCATCGGCAGAACTTTACTTTTTCAGCCGTATTTGACGCCCAAAATAAAAGTTTAAAGTTTTTAGTCGGTGGCTTGAAGTCCGATTATTTCGACGCAGTCGAATTGCTGTCTTGCCTTGGTCACCAACTCATCCACTGTGGTCAGATTGGAATGGGGCAGGTAAGTGCTCGTGGTTCTAGTCAGGGTGTAACGTATAGGGTTAGGGGGTGGTTGAGATCCCAACAGGTGAGGATAAGTCGGATAAAAGAGAACCACAGGCAATGAACTTGCAACGTAGGGTTTTCTACGATGGCAAAGGGATAGGCTCCTAGTAACCACATTGTTCAAAGAGAGTGGCAAGTTCGCGACGTCTCGAGAAATATCGGGGAAATTCGGTTTCACGCACCTTCAATGTCAAATCGCTTCCGACCAATAATATCGGCATGTTGCTTCCGTAGATGTGATGAAGGCCAGGCTTATTTATTTCACAAAATCGCTCGAAGAAAGAATAATCGCCGCAAAAATAAAAAAGTTCATATTAATTTGACGAATTAATATGAACTTTTTTATTTGTGCGGCGATTGTCCGTTTTTTGATTCTATTATGGCAAAAAATTGATGTAATCGACAATGTCTCGAACAAGGAATATCCGATAGTGGATATATGGTTTATATTTCTATGGAATTTACAATTTGTAAGTCAAAATTAAGACAGGCCCTTAACAAATATTCAGGTAAGTAATGTACACCTGTTGTATTGTTCTGTATTACATTTGACAGGTATGCAAAATATGCAACAACATGTTGGTAGGAATAAACATGATTGGTCTGTCAGAGGTCATGAACTTAGGTGAAAGGTAAGTAAATAAATAAACTGATTTGTGGGCAAAAACTAGATTAACTAAAGCGGTCGGTTGCTTTGGAATNATGTAGATGTGATGAAGGCCAGGCTGATTTATTTCACAAAATCGCTCGAAGAAAGAATAATCGCCGCAAAAATAAAAAAGTTTATATTAATTTGACGAATTAATATGAACTTTTTTATTTGTGCGGCGATTGTCCGTTTTTTGATTCTGTTATGGCAAAAAATGATGTAATTGACAATATCTCGAACAAGGAATATCCGATAGTGGATATATGGTTTATATTTCTATGGAATTTACAATTTGTAAGTCAAAATTAAGACAGGCCTTTAACAAATATTCAGGTAAGTAATGTACACCTGTTGTATTGTTTTGTATTACATTTGACAGGTATGCAAAATATGCAACAACATGTTGGTAGGAATAAACATGATTGGTCTGTCAGAGGTCATGAACTTAGGTGAAAGGTAAGTAAATAAATAAACTGATTTGTGGGCAAAAACTAGATTAACTAAAGCGGTCGGTTACTTTGGAATATGTTTCCAAATTTCTTAAGCCACGAGATTAGAATTGTTTGAGTGGATAAAGATGTTTGAATTCAATAATTCAATCGAATCCAAAATCTGATTTCTATAGGTAACCATTGACAACGCAGCCTACCATTTGATCTCCACGATAGCGAGAAGCAGCATATGTTGACAAGAACAACGATGACTTAAATAGGCTTGACATATTTCGGCGTTTATTGGCGAAACTATATATAATTCGCCATATAAAAACCCAGCCCTGGGAACGTTTAAATTGTGACAGAGGTTCACATATTAATATGCATGTACAGAGCTGCAATCATTGTTATGAGCACTGCTCTTTCAATGACTCTGCTATAATAGATCAAGAAGAAACAACAAGGGAGCTGAAAATTCGCGAGGCTCTGCATATTAATTGGTGTAAGCACAGTCTCAACTAGGCAACTGACACACCACAGGTTGTCATTGTTAGTCTAGTCTATTGTTACTCCCCTGTAACTGACTGTCTGTGTATCATTACTTGTTGTTGGGCCTAACAAGGTGGCCACTGTTTTTGCTTCTGAGGATGCCAAAACATATCAAGCCGATTTAAATCCATCGTTGCTTTTATCAACGGAGACTATCATATTTTAAAATTAAAGTGTTTATGAACACGAATCATTTCATAACAAAAAACTTTTGATTTAAACCGTTATGTAATTGGAGTCTTAAATCATTCTTAAGTCAAGTTGGAGGTAACTTCAGGCCTTCGAAAGAACAATTATTTACTGCTTAAAACTCTACAAGTTGACTAATATCACGGTGTCACTTCATGTGCCGAGCTTGGTCTCATGGGATAACGAATTGCCAGATCAATGCATACTTAAAAAATCCCTTCCCACGTGCGTAAGAAACAAACTGACAGCGGCAATTGTTCTTCATCAAAAGCGCGGGTTTATAGTTTGTTTAAATGGAGCAGTTGACATTATAAGTCTCCCCTCTACCTCAGTCCATGTGGTGTGTTGTAGTCTTGGAGTAGAAGCCGAACTGCTTAATAAAGTCATCAACACAGGACCGGCTCAGTGCTGGGCCAGCAAATATTACAACCCCGTTCCTGGGCTTGTAGCTGATACACCGGCAAGTAATAACTACGAAGGAGGATTTTCTTCCGAAAATATGGCACAGGTAACGGAAATGACGTACCGAACAGTCCCACTCCGTACTGCACCCTGAGTGATTTTGGAGTTATTTCCATATTTCGAGTGGTATATACGATTTGAGAGTTGTGTTTCCGAAAAAAAGCAAGCTGATTCAAGTTCGTCCATTTCCGTGTGACGTCATCGTGAACATAACTACATGTAGTACATTAAAGCGTCGTACAAAAATGACGAAATGTATCAAATGAGCGTGAAAAAGGCCGCCATAAGTCACTATGGTGAGAAGATGAAACACAATGTATTACGAAATAAACGTAATACATTGTCAAGGGATAACTGACACTATCCATCAACCGCTTTGGTGCAAACTCAGTGTTTAACGTGACTTTAAAACTATTTGTTTTGAAAATTGTCCCGGTGATACAGCTTTTTCCACTATGACGTCACACATTTAAGTATTAGCACGAGATCGCTTTTCGTTGAAGGCACGTCATTATTAATTAATGAACACATCGCTGGCATGATTACTATGAATTCAACATTTTCAGGATTTACAACTGGCACAGGAAGTCGGACGAATGACAAAATCTCTCACGCCAATGGGGGCACTAGCAGCACAAATATACCAGATGATGGAACTCCACGGCTTCGGTTCTATGGACTATTCCTCAGTATACAAGTACCTGAGCACTCCTATGAAAAAGGCCTCCCCGGTCTGGTCTTCAAGATCGGACCGCAAGTTTTCGTTCTTTTAGACGAAAATCAGCCGTTTTGTAATGTTACGAGTTTATGTATGTGAGTGCTACGTAAATGACGAAAATCTGCCATTTTATATTGTCACGAGTTTATGTTAGATATGTGAGCCTTATGTAAATTTTGTTTTCATGATAACAACTGTAGGAAGTTTTAGGACGATATAGTGTGCGTGCACTTTGTAATTTTCAGGAATTTGATGCAGACTACCTCATCAAAAGCAAGTATATGATTGTATTAAAAGGATACTAAGCCAACAACAGTGATAACTACCACTAGACCATTTAAGTAATTATGATAAAATAAGGCTCTGCAGTCTGCGTTGTCCCACAAAATTGATTAGTTGATTTTGGGAAACAATATTGATTCCTAGGTTGATTTATTTAGTAATAACAACGGTTTATAAAATAATACACCACACTAAGAAAGACATTCATTCAGACAAATAAGGCAATGGTAGAAGTAGAAAATAAATTAAAAAGAACAATTTATGTACGGATGAACCGAAAAAGTAAAAAACTTATATCCATCGTGGTCCGCAACAGCTCGAAAACAAATTTGAAAACTCCCTACAAAGTGTACTCAATCGGAAAGCGTTACTTACGCTTTGGATAAATCAAAGAGATGTTTCTTTCAGTCCACGACTGAGTTTCTTTTCTCTTTTCCGCTGAAAAGGTCCAGCCCCAGCCTGTACGTTAAAGATAGGATACAGATGGACAACAACAAAATTGTAGCAGGTACTGGTACTACTAACTACAATGCAAAACTAAGTTAGCAATAATTTTGAATTTGCTACTTATTTAAAGCGCTTCAAGTAATCATCGGGCCGTACCCGGCCAATTTCGCCCAAGTGGTATTTGCGTAGATGACAGGATCGTGCAGACGATTGGAGGAGGCTTTATACTCATCTGCATTAAACATATGTGGTGGTTAAACATAACACGTGTTCTCTAAAAATAGTACATGACGTAAACTAAATCATTCATACATCACAGTTACACCGTACAGTAATAAGGGAGCCTAGAAGTTAATGTCTAAACCTAGCTAAGCTAATACAGTAGCGAGAGAGCTCCCAAAAAGTCACAGTGCGGTGTGAATGCCTTAAAATCGACCAAGTAACAAAACAGCAGAAAATAGGTTTGTTATCTGATATTGCTTGCTAACATAGTACGGTAAAGGGCAGGCGTTTTCAAATTTGGAATCGAAGTGCTCGTCAAACACAGGTTTGTTTTTCATCCAGTGTCCAATTCGATTGTGGATTGGTAGATTGACATGCATGCGCGTACACGTCTGTGCGTTTCCGGAATAGTGGTGTGTTAATCCCATTTTCAGCGATGTAAGCAACTTTTAACAAAAATACAATCAGATGAAAAATTACGTCAAGCCATTCTCTGACTAAATATTTCCATCGGAGTATGTGATGAGGTGTAATCACTCAGTTAAAAAGCCTGATTTGAAAGTTTGGCAGTAGGTAGGCCTCACGCCACGTGGACAACTTCTCGCTTAAACTGGTTACCGCTCAAATTCCCTTAGCCCCAGACAATTTTCATGATGCCTATTCAGCTCGCCCTTTGTATTGACGTAGATCTGAGCTAATGAAGTCGAAAGTTAATAGCTAGCACCACTGTCTCAAAGATGATGGTTGTTAGTATACCCAAATTGGTTTTCTATGGCATTTGCATAAGGTTACAGCCTGCACTCTACAGAGAGCAGTTTTAACTTGGTACATTTTTAATATTACAAAATGACTAAAAAAGTTAATTTGTGTTTATCTTGACCATAGGCAACTTCCCACAGGAACGATGGTTTTAAATATGTTTCATACCGGTTTTTGTTATTTCATTTTAATACTCGTTGTTTTTTTTTCTTACCAGGAACGGGTTGATATCTTTTTATTTTATTTTTAAAGTTGAAGTATCAAAAACACTAGTAGATTTGATCGCTAGCGAAACTTAATTAGTTTAGCTAATTGTGAACCCATCCCTTAACTTTCCAGATTACAGCTATATTAAACATTTCACAGCGAACAAAACCACACGCGTCATTAGTTCAAGTTTAATCTTCATTAGAACTCAAATCATAAAATATATACAAAATTGCAAATGGTGATAGCCAAGCTGAAGATTTGGAATCTCTGGACGTTTTCGGTTGCACTAACTACATAACTATGGTGGTACAATGTTTTCTCTTACATCTATTCATTCACCGAAGATGTTTCTCCGAGATAGTTCCAGTTTAGGCTAGTTCATAGAATTATATCCTGTAATGAATTTTTATACAAGATTGGCGTAATTGAGAGCTCATTGTGCACTTTTTGCTTAAATGAAATTGAATCTATTGTCCATGTGTACTGGTCTTGTAACGTTACTCAGCAGTTTTGGACTAATGTAAATAACTGGCTCTATGATGCTGTAGGACATAATTTAGAACTGTGTATACAATCAGTTCTGTTTGGTGTTCAGGTGGAAGCAGTTTTACAAAGTATGGTTCTTTGCCTCGGAATGTACCACATTTATAAACAAAGATTAAAGTGCAAATATCCCTGCCTTATAATGTTTANACACACACAGACAGACAAACACACACACACACACACACACACACACACAAACAAAATGAAGTATGGTGAATTTATAGAGCGCTGGCAAGGTCTTGACCTTGTTTGCTTATTCTGAATGAATCATAGCCTCTACTGTGTTTTTTTCTTTTCCAATGTCAAATTACCTTTGAACATATCAGACCTGTAAGTTAACACGTTAACTGTTCCTTGACTGTAATTGTGTGACTTGTACCGTACCTATTATATTCAATTAAAAAACTACATAACTATTCTAGGTTTTTGTCAGCCATAAAAATATAGAGTGGGCACAAGTTAAATTGAACTGTCAAAAATCTAGTGAAACGAGACTGAAAGAATATTAAAAGAATAATCCACGTGATATATTGTTAAATCTGATCAGCGTTTGTAAATGCCCCGATTGTATCGATGCGCTTGGTCGTTTATCTTCAATCGTACCCAATGTTTGTAGTTTTAAGCTTTTAAGTTCGATCTTTGAAAATCCAAAACCTTACTTGGTTGTTTTTCCAGCTGAATACCGCCGTGGTATTCGTTTTTAACAAAAATTATTTATAAATGCAGTTTGAAAATTCTCCATTATGTACAGGCAGTGATGCTTACGACAGTTTATGGTCGGGTAATTAGACTTAATTGGGTCTTGCGGTCAAAACAACCATATCGACACGGGCGCCGCACTCTTTTTGATCCTGGTGAAAAAAGCCGCTCGGAAGGAAGGGCGGTGATTGTTAGCGCATTGTTCACGCTATGGCGAGAACGTTAGTCTACATTTATGGATCACATTACGTCCGAATTTGATTACTGTTGTTTGCGAGCAACCGTCACGACATCCTCATTTCTGGTATTACAAATACCGTCTTATCTCAGGAACATAGAGCTGAGAGCCATCGTTGCCGTGGATACAGATTCCCTTCCCCATAATTAACCTGCGTCAAGCGCCTTACCAAGAGCTCGAGTGTTGACGCTTGCGAAAGGTCCATTCTAAAAATTCGAACCACCCCCCGCCCAATGGTGGCTACGGGCCTGATTAATTTATCTTCAGGGCCTAATAACCCCGTTTTTGGAGCATTTTCCGAAGACCCCCAAGTTCTTGACACAGGTCATCTAAAAATTAAACTTCGGTAATAGGAGGATTTGTAATCTCCAGTTTCTGACACTAAATGAAGTGTAATCTTAGTGGAGTGCAGCCATAGAATATCATTTCAAATAATGTCGCTGTCACAACTCTTTCCTGCGATCAACTGTTAACAGACGGTAGCGGAGTTGTCCAAGACAGGACGGTTTTACCTAAATGGTGATTTGATAACTCACGAGAAGCATTAATTGTATAACATCAGCCGACAGAGTCAGAATTAGGTGAAATCGCAAAAACAATGTTTAGCATCCTATTAACTCAAACTGTAACTACCCCGGCGATGTCGTCAATAAACCATGTAAGTGACTCAGCTCTAATTATCTCTAACACTCTATTCCCTTTCAGTAATCGTTATTTGTGCTAAAACTTATTAGGGATTATTAATGATATTCCTACGACGAATCAGTGTCTTATCGCCTCTGGCAGGTTATGTAAACGAGGAATTTATATAGTGGACAACCCATTGGCGTTTTCCACCACTGAAAAAAGATAGCCAGGTCATCCGATAATTGAAGAATTTGTCAAAGACTACTAACAGTTAGGACCATGCGCGCACCCAGCATTCAATATGGGGGACTCGAATTCCTGACTTTGTGGACCTCTTGGTAACAAAAAAGTAAGCGGACTAAAAAAAAATTACGTGAATTACGCGTTTGCGCATGTTTAATGGACTTGTGCCTCATTTTCTCGGACTTTTTGTCTTTCAGAGGCGGACCTTTTTGCTCACTTCGCCAAATGGGGGGCTCCTTCGAGCCCCCCCGGGTGCGCGCATGCCAATGTGCCCATCAAATCAGACAAAATGAAACGTGTTTTTATCGTCAATGTTCACACTTCGAATTCAATCGTCAGATCTGTATCGCGCATGCATTGTCGGAAGACGTCATCAAACTCTTCATTTTGTGCCACTGTGAACCATTTCTTCCAGTCGCCCACTTTTCCTAAAATCATAAATTAACAGACTTACAGTAGACGTCACTGTACAAAGAGTCACAAGACAATAAAATAAGCTTACAAAAAGACAAATATGTAATCTTGCAGTCTGAAAGATCCAAGTTATTTGAAGTCGTACTTTTCAGTTACCAGTTGGCTAGCCTACGTATATCGTTTTGGCAGGAACATGAGTGCAAATGTCGTGTAGCCCTTCACTAGCTTCTCCACCACCATATAGGCCTATAAGTAGACACTGTAAACGATTCTTAATAGAAACAAAAAATATCCTCATTGCACTATTCTCCAGATAACCTAGAAGACCATGAGATTGGAAGCAGCATCTTACCCCCTTTTGCTAGCTAAAAACGGAAAATCGAATAAAGACTTTTACTGGCATAAATCAGTGTCATGGTATTCGTTACCACGAAGGGACTCTAGTTCTGTGCCCTCAGCAACTCACGAAAACGCTTCAGAGGCTATTGAGATTTTGTAAATTCTGAATTCGATTTGGGTTGAAAAATAAAATAGAACTCTATGACAGTAAAATGCCTAATGCGATCTTCGTTTTATGTCAGTTAACTCATATTTAGTCGGCGTCTTTCAAATCTTTCCATGTTTCATATAAAACACGATGGGCATCAAAATGAAACACAAAAGCCACAAATGACAGCAGGGTGTAACTTTTTGTTTAGAAGGCAAAACGTTGAAATTTCAGGAACGGAAAGCCATAAAAGCTGCTAAATCATAAACTAACATCGCACCACGAAATTGAAACGTTTTCAAAAAGATTTCAATTATCACATTAATTAGAGGCGCATTTTCAGTAAATTTCAAATTTTTGCCAGAGGTACTGCTGTCTAGGTGACAAACGGAAAAACTAATTAGGCGACCGCATCATTTTTTGTTGACTTCTACAAGGCTAAGACAAAAATACAAAATATAAAAAAATCAACGATAGACTAAATCTGCATCAAATTCCTATTTCCACCCACATTGTCAACTGACGTTTCCCTAAAGTGACCGAAGGTTTAATAATCCAAACGGCTTCGTAGGGAAACCTAACTAAAGAGTTCTATCAAATTTGTGAGTGAACTGCTTGGCAAGCCAGGCACGTATGCAACTAAACGACGACACAGCTGGATTTAAAGTTTGTTCTACTTGCAAAAGAAACCTTTTCTATAAAATGTCCCGTCTTCGTTGTTAAACCAGTCGGATCTTTCCGTGTCTTTTTTCCTTGTCTTCATGACTCCAAACGAGCATTGGCGTGCTATTGCTTGGCACAACTCTTCTGATATTGGTCGATCCAGATGCTTCGCAACAGCTCGAACAGCAGTCGTAAGGTCCTTTGAAGAGATGGAGAGACAAATACAAGCACACTTTTTGGAAACCTTTTCATCAACTAATACGAAAATGACGGAGATCACAGTACGGCATAGGTGCCCGCTTCATAAAAGCTGACTGATTGCATTTTACGATTAAAAAAATTGACGAGTGGAGGCGAAATCCCTTTGTTGTTATGAAGCAAGTCCTGGAATGCTTTCCGTAGACCTAAGACACTCACCTCGCAGCACTTATCGAACGTAAGCAGTGAGTTATATCCCATAATTCAACATTCCAACCTCTCACCAATTACTTGATTGGCGCCACTAGTCTTCCTCTAATTTAGGGTACGCAGGTAAGCTCCTGAGCATAGTTGCGAAACAATCAATTTCACTCAACATGTGACTTTATGACTGCTTTTCACAAGGTTTTTGCGTTTAAGCAACGCAACCCTGGGACTCTAAAGTTATAAATCCCGGGGTGAGCCATCTCCACTATCATAATACTAACTCATGAAATCTAGCCACTATAGTGAAAAATGAGCTCCGCCAGAAATTGTGATCGTTAGTTAAAACTTTATTATTTCCGTCCTCTGGACGAATGTAATCGTCAATGCGTAGCATCGGTGCATTTTAGAATCCAATGCCATTTTCTACAACGGCATGACTGCAGAATTACAGAAAACACTGTAATTGGTTATATTGAACGTGTCGCCCATAGATTGAAAATGTTAGATTATCTGCTTATAGTTTGTGAGTAACTTGTTATTAATGGATTCTAGTTCAAGGCTGAGTTGAACCCGGTTGAAGGAGCAGCTGACGCGAGTGCGCCCTACCGCCGGGGGCAGCTGACGTGAGTGCGCCCTACGTTGGCATTGTTCATTTCGTGCGTCCCATTGCTTCTGTATTTTAGGGAGTACCATTGACTTGCAACCGAGTGCGTTATGACCTTTTGTGACCTGCTGCAGTTAAAGTTGTGTTATTTTATTTGTACCTAACTGGGATGAAGCCCTGCCTGACTGGGATGAAGCACTGCCCGACTCATTTTGTGGGATGAAACCCTGCCTGACTGGGATGAGACCGGTTCGAAATAATAGCGTCATTTTATACATGGTTATTTCTCCTCGTGATGTGCTGTATGTCTGTTCTCTGGAGCACCCACAAATATATCAAGAGTTCGAAAGATTATGCATGAAACACTGTCGTGTACTCGATAAATTCTACTTATCATATTTAGAGAAAATTGTGACGTGATGTTCGATTACACGTTTTATTCGGAGTATTGGACTTTAGTGGTAATGATAGGTTAGTCAGATCTACTTCCTGTTGTCATCAACTTCCTGTCTCAGATCATGAGGTCATGATACAATAAAGTGACGTTTTATTAGTTAATCTACGAGTTAACAGCAATTCGTAACAAAAATGTCTTTCATTAATTTCTTCCCATGAATAGTTAATTTTTGTTTGTTTTCATTACGAAATGTTAACGGTCGGTGACATTAGTAAATTGATAGGTGTGCACCAATCACACTTTCGAACCTTTCAAGTGAAATTCGATTTTGAAATCCCCCAAAACATGTTACGAAAGTAGTTAGGTACTTTGGAATGATAATAAGACTGATCATGAGAATTCTTAAAAGATCTGAAACCAAGAATTAACAATGTTGTGCGATGTGCACATAAAATTTTTTAAATATTCCTCTACACGACTACAACGGTAACAAAAGTTTAAGTAAATGTTAAAACGTGCAATAAACCGGGACTTTTGTTTCAGGTCATAAATTATAAGGATTTTCATGAACTAGAAAAACTGGTCAGGTAGTAATTGTTTCAGATCACCGTGACGCCCAGACACGGCGTGTTAGTTTCAGTGACGAAAGCATTACGACGACCTAAGGATGTCCAGGTGTTTTAGATGGAACAATCATCTCAGACAAAGGATTAGAACGCGATGTTCATAGTAGCATGGTTTGCAGTGGGCTTAACGTTCATTTATAATAAAATGCAAGAACAACGAGGTTTACAATATTAAACCGAAATGTAAACATTAATAGATCACATTCGCCTTAAATACCTTAATCATGTCTTCGTACTTTAGAACCAGAACTTCGGGATGGTTTTTAGAATACTCGTACCATGGAATAGTGTTGTCAAACCAAGAATTGTATTCTCCTGAAAGTATCCTGGCATTATCGTACTATTCCTCAGCAGTTTAAGCAAGCTTAGCTGCACGACTTTCAAATCCACCAGGAGAACGTGCCATTACGCAACGTATACTAACGAGTGAAAGCTAGTAAGGTCATGCATGGCGATATCTCATGAAGATTTGCGTGATTTCACCTAAATAGTTAGAAAATATTGAAACGGAACGCAATCCCGGGTAGAGTTCAATAACTATCCCGAGGCGAGAAAATCTAACCCCATCACGAGCTCTTATCGAAACTACACTGCGACATCTCGCAGCATCTCGCGAGATCTTGCTTTTCTATCGAGACACTAGCGTTGCTCAACACTCGCTGGTTCCCAGCGTGCCCGCCAGGGGTAGAGGTCATGCAGATATCATTCAGCAGCACACGTTTTAATCTCAGCAGTCATTGGTTAGCTTTACGTCAAAGAAAGAAAATAGCTGACTGCGAACGATTTTTAGCCTTGTCAACATCTTTGTGAACAAAATTTTCTCTCTACTGCAAATATTTCGTTTCTGCAGTAATGTTTACTAGCTGCGTGGCCGATTTAACCGGTGTGTTATGCATACTGTGTGGATACAGCTAGGGCAGCAACGTAAAAAAGTAAGCGACAGTAGAAAAATGCACACCGAAAAGGCACAACCACAACTTTCCGATTCACATTTCTTGAACTTATCCCAATTTGTCTGTATAACATACCACAAACTATATCCACATTTACACTTCCTCCATCAGTCATGCCGGCTTGTTTACGTAAAGCGCTACCTGTTGACAATTCGACCAGCCAATCAGAAACGCCGTTGTAAAGAATTTCTCCCAAAATTTCCGGAGGAAAATTAAATGATACCTGCGGACACGCAGGGAGCCAGCGCAACTAAATGTGAGAACGGAACAGGCACAGAACTAAATGACACCACGGTAACAACTTTTGTCACCCGAGAGGTTTTGAAATAGAGCAACTTGCGTCCGATCATATCGCACCTTGTCAACTATACGTCTAAACATGAAACTGGGTAAGGCGGAAGCGATCATGTTATGTGCGTTTGCGCAATAGCGTACAAACATCTTCGTGCCATATCTGCTCTCAACTTTACTGAGCTTAACCGTTGCCGAACGCTTCAAAAGCCCGCACGCCACTCTGGGGGACTGAATGGTCAAACCAAGTAGCCCAGTTCAATATAGGTCGCCATTTTTAAACAGTTAAAGAAATACAAAACCAAGTTTTGGGCCGTTGAAACATCTTTACTGCTATTTGACTACTAAGTCTTTGACATAAAATAAAGTTCTGTTATCCTTGTCAAATGTCGAGGAATATCCTGTCATAGATTTAAAAAAGATAGTGTGGAGACTCTAGCGGTTGCGTGAAGCTCCATCCCCTTCGTACTCTACCTTGGCCGGTAATTATTGAAAATGAACACATTGCCTTCAAAAGACGTTTTTATTAAGTTATATAGGCCAATTTTAGATTTACCTCCGAGCACTGTCATTTTAAGGAAACTTAAGGCGAAGAAGCAAGTGGGCCATTCCAGACAACAGAATGTTTATAAAATCAAATTGTGTTACAATGTTTTTAGTACTTTAAATGTTAGGGTACTAGGTTGCTGAGAATTGAAAACAACTATTTAAAGCAAATGTGACACATGAATTACCTTTTCCATCCAGAAACATCTTCACCCAACCGTTGAATGATCCCGCATAGTTATAAAATACCATACTCTTGATATGGTTATAATAAGAAACAGCAATATCTTTTGGATTTCTAATGTTATATATGACTCTGCACTTTTTGTCTAAAATATCACGTGGTATCCGGTGCAATGGTAGATGGGTATCAATGACACGTGGACTCGACAAGGCCCCCATTTCTGAAAACGGAGTGACTTCATAGAAATGGTTGTCTTTACACGCTGTAACATTCTCGGCAGATCCAGCTATAACCATCTTTACGATGTCGAATGTCCAGTGGGCTCCTAGCGAAAGAAATGAAAACTAAATGAGCACTGGTGAATGAAAAGAAAACTATGTGAGCATGCGGTGATATTCATACTTTATACCACAATATTAGCGTCAAATGGCAGATAAAACCGTGTAATAACCCATAAAGTTATCTCACTAGTGAGATAACGATTTGGCGGGAAACCGAGGACGGAGTCGAACCCGGGACCCTAGAGTTTGGAGGTCGCCGACTTAACCACTACACCACGCAGCGACTGACGTCATCAAGAGTGAAAATAGAATACTTAAATGAGCACGCGCAATAATCGCACGTTCAACAAACCGCATTGTACTGTACTTATACGCTACGAAAAATAAGACACATAATTTCCATAAAAATGATATCTTTATTCAGTGAAATTTTTCTCTCATGTCCTCTTACTTGTAAATCACCGATCTCCAGTTTGAATGCGGGTATCGTGTCGTCAGGATCTTTGACTTGAGAATTATATTCAGTTACCAGTGGTAACCTACTTTAGCAGACGATAATTTCCCGGTCGAAGCTTAGCGTGTAAAAAACGTGTTTTAAGCTATAGTAGTTGCTTAACCTAAATTTAGAGATTCACTTCATTTCTATTTTGTTTAAATTTCTAATTGGTTTTGAGTATAAGCATTATTTGACAAAAATAGCTCGGCTTTTCTTAAAAGGTCACGACCTCCGACCCCGGTCCTCTGACATAGAAAGTAGTTACAATGCCGAGGCGAGTCGAGAAAGGTAGATAGATTCATTGCAATGTTTCTCGTTTAGTATGTGGTATAAATAGATTATTACATGTTCTCAGTCGTTATCCCCCTTATCTAGAGCCCTCGTGGATTTTGCAGAATTATCACCCTCGGGGCTGACGCCCCTCGGGCGATAATTCTCCAAAATCCACTCGGGCTCTAGATAACGGGGGATAATGACTTCGCCATGTAATAATCTATATTTATCCCCCAGTGTACGACAATTGTTTTTCATCGTTATTTTACTAAAATTTTTAATTTGATGCATTCAAAATCCAGTAAAAACATTTAGTTACGCCATATACTGAAATCAGTACACCTGGAATCTGTTACACAAAAAACTAATTTTGTCACTCCCACATTTCTGCATATTTCTAACGGGCTAAATCAAAATACAAAATATGGAATATCAATGGTAAAACATAAAACAAAACATAATTATTTTACATAAAACTTTAAGGAATATAAATTTCAAAAATTACAAATATTGTGAAAACGCTGTGTTGTAAAATTCTTCTTTGGAGAACGTTTTCACTGCGTTTTCAAATGAAAACCTGACCGCATTTTAATAAATACCGGACTTGGGATATCCAACAATCCAGACATCGTCTTCGCGAGCTTTGAAAGTATCAGCGCGCTCGATTCTCTCATAGCAACCATCATCACCTGGAAAAACTTCACCGTCATATAGAATCATCCCGGACAGTGGGGATCCTTCGCCATCCAAAAGTGTGATCCAGTGATCAGAAGGATGGAATCCTTTTGTATCAACCATCTTGGTTATCTATCTGTTCAAAGTAATCAACATATACGTTTCTTTACCTATCATAACGGTTGAGAACATGTTCGGCGCATAAAATGGTACCCAATGACAAGCCAATTTAAAGAGCTGTGTTGTACGCATTTTTTATAGACGACGGGTTTATTGCCGCTTTAAAATTCAACTTTTACGCAATATTTAAGCCGATTGAACTTATATATTATAATAATAAAATGATTAGAATCACACAAGTACAGACAAATAAAAGAAAAACACAAAACAAGACAAAAAAGTACAAGTGCCAGACACGGATAACATAAAAAGTCTCAAAGACTTATTTCTATTATGATCCGTAAAAAAGATGAAAAACAAATTTAAAACCGATGAAAGACAAAAGACAATCATCAGTAAATAAGCAAATCAGGTACTACATACGTAAATATATATAGATTATTACATGGCGATGGTGAAGTCGTTGTCCCCCGTTATCTAGAGCCCGAGTGAATTTTGGAGAATTATCGCCCGAGGGGCGTTAGCTCCGAGGGTGATAATTCTACAAAATCCACGAGCGTGATAATGCCACGTCATTGTTGCTATACAGCGTATAACTTTTATGCAACTGAGCCCAGATGCGTAGTTTGCGAAGCTCACTGGTTAGACGATCATCACTGTCAGTGGGATTCTTAGCAGGGTAAAGTAATCATCAGTGTAGAGAAAAAGTTTACAATCGGCAGCCTAGTGCATGTCATTAACATAAATAATGACAACCAAGGGTCCCAGAACTGACCATGAGGAACTCCACAGGTGACCAGAAAGAGTTTTATCAAGTGAAACACTTTGCGTGCGACCATGTCAATAATTTAAAAACAAGTCCAGAGTAGTTTTCTCGAGATTGAGTGCTGTAAGCTGTTGGGCTAGTATTTCGTGGTCGACAATGTCGAATGCTTTTTACAGATCGAGTAGGAGCATTCCTGTGTAATTTCAATTCTTTTCTGATATGGTCATTTATGTCAATAAGATATGTTTCAATAGAATGAGATGTTCTAAAACCGGACTAAAGACGTTATTGTCCCAATGTTCGAAAGTCGAAAGTCCCGGCAATAACCTGGGTCAATACCCTGAAATGAAGTTGAATGAGTTGATTTGTTATTAAAACACAACAAATCAAAATGAAGCTGTGAAGGCACTGACCTTCCGATTGCCGGTCAGGTTCTCGCTCCATTAGTTTTTGGACCAACCGTGCCTCTTTTGGGGTGCTCTACACACACTACAGGTTCATCGGGAATTGTGAACATGTTTGAGTTTGAGATACCTAACTTTCTAAGAACACTAGCACACATCACAAAACTCTAGGCATGAAATGTCACCTCTCGTACGTGGCCCATGCATTCGTGTGTTAGAGCAGCAGAATGGTGAATGTTGGCCAATTCCCCTTTTGTCCACTGACGTCACAAGCATACTGGCGCCCCCCAGTGGAGGCCCTGAGAACTCGTAAACAAGCATGTTGGCGACTGTGGTTAAAGTATTTTTTATGATTTTTCCAGAGTCGCTATGTTTTAGTGTGTTTTTTAAATAATGTTGCATGTCATACTTCTCAGAAAATCAATATTGTTCCAATAAATTAAGAACATTGGAATATTCATTCTAGCTATCCTGCAACACGATCCAACTGTTCTTCTGTGTTACACACGCCGGCAAAGCCAAAGTTTTATCCCCACGCGAAATAGCCTCGTTTACGCTCGACTAAAAAGGAATCTTTCAATCATAATTAATACGTACTATACACCATTCATTATTATATACCATGCATTATGTTTTTAGAAAAAAGCGATACTCAACGTCCCACAATAAATACAAGTCTGTTCGCCAGCTTGGCTCAGTCGGCTAGGCTGGATACTACCGGGTTCATGAACTCGGTTTATTTACGAGTTCTCAGGGCCTCCACTGGGGGCAGTTGTCAAATCAAGTCCAGTTTCATAGCTTCGTTTTCATTTTGCTATTTTTATTTGTCAACAAACTCGACAATTACACTGTCCGCTCTTTGTATGCAAGGACCCGTGGCCCTCCCAGGTTAGTTGCCGATATTTTCGCTTCTGATATCTTTTCAGCTCCAGTTCCTTAGAGCCACTATCGACAACCAATCAACATGGCAATTTTGGGTGTTCAAATCATGTTACAGCATTTTACGGACATTGGGTTTCTCAGTGTTTGTTCTCCAATTACAAATCAGATGCTCAGCTATACTAACAGGTGTGTTTACGATACTTTCGAAAAAACTACTCGTGTATTTATTTGTGTACACGCATGCACGCGCACGCACGCACACACACACACACACACACACACACAAATACACAAGCTATCGTAACAACTCTAGTTCTGCGAGTCTTACTCTTGTGGCAGAACCTTCATATTATTCAAACACAGCAGGGTGCACAGCTGACGTGTGCTATCGCAGAACCTTCATATTACGCAACACAGCAGGATGCACACCTGACGCGTGCGGAGACTTACCGTTTACGCACGAACGATTTCTCTGTCAATGAAGATCGACACTACTCACACACCAGGCGCAGTTTTTATGTCCTGTCGTCTGACCAGGCTTCCTTATCAGATCAACTGAATATTAGTGTTTGCCCACCAGTCATGCTAATAACGTCGTTGTTTGCACTTCAGCCATTAATATTTTACTTGAACTTTACTCCAGTCCGACTGGAGTAAAGTTCAAGGGCACAGGCTGTGCCCTGCGCATGTGAGCAATATTAACCCCGTGTGAGACTCTGTGTTGCATAAACCTCGGCAGACCAGACCGGTGTCGCGACAAAGATATTATAGTTACACAGTATCTAGGTCAAAACTAACCTATGTAATAATGTGTTATAAGACAAGGTTCTCAAGTACGGGGGAAATGAAATTTGACAGGCTTCAATGCAGATAACTCTAGTCTGCCTTTTGTCGCTTTAGATGCACGATACCCTCAGTTACCTTGCTTAGTCAAACAAATGCTCCTAAGGTTAGGATTTTGAGAACTAATTGTTTAGCCTCTCATATGAAGTCTTCAAATATATTTTAGCATAGAACTCTAGCCCTGCAATGCCAACTCCCGCACGTGACCAATGTATAGTAGAGCTTGTGACCCTCAGACTAGCAGCGACAGTTTGCACTGTGAATTCCCGGCTGTCTGCTCCACCGCCCCGGCCAACCCGCGATCAAGACCGCCCGAAAGGCGACCGAGAACTAGACCTTAAACCAAAATGGCAGACGACAGTGATGTACCCGGTGATCGAGTTTGTCATTTTCTTCTTAAATAGAGGCTGGTTTGGTACGAATGAATGCGACATACAGAAAAGCGTCAGAGTGTAGCCTTTAATTGTGGATCAGAAATAACACTTGGCTTTTGCTTATTTTTAAAATAAAGGGCGCAGAAGGCAATGGCTTTCGGTAAAAAGGCTTGCCTCATAAAATCGACAATTTCTACTTCGTTAGCAATTTCAAGGTTATTAAGAAGAGACATGTGACGTTTATAGTTTATTCGTCCCTGGTGACACCAATTTGTAAGTTATGATTTGTGAAACAATTCGTGATATTTAGCCTACCTATACATGCATGTCTTTGTGCGAGACGGCGACCGGTAACGAAGTCGTAAAATCTTTATGGTGATAGTGAACGCAATAAAGCGATCGTGAACGCACATATTTTTGCTCTGCATTGGCCTGAATTATCGTTCAAGGTACCATAGGCGGATTTAGGGGGGGACAGGCCCCCCCTTGGCTGCTGCAAAAAAGTAAAACAGCAAGAGCGTATGGATATGTTGAGTTTATTAATTAACCCCGGTAATTAAAATTATACGGATGAAACAAGATTTAAATGCGTGCTGTTTTAGTGTTGGGGACG
>NMRA01000044.1:1276376-1305903 GCA_002633005.1 Phoronis australis | reverse complement strand
CGACTATCAAATCTGATTCAACTGACTTGTCATTTTTCGAAATGATTGGAGGATTTTCTTATGGTCGCCGCAGACAGAGATCGAGTGCCACAGGGTACTGCTTGGGCGGCGCAGCACTGAAAAAATTGGAGGGCTAAAGCCCCCTCAGACCTCTGTGGTGCATCGCCTATTGACCACGCATGGCGTAGCACTGAAAAAAGTGGGAGGTTATAGCCCCCCAGTCCCCTATGGTGCGCCGCCCATGTCCCGGTGTCCTCAGTTGTCGGGATTCATCTTAATCTCGGGACACCATGGAGTCCAGGGTGTTGTACCTCAGACGGTACAAGGTGCGAATTAACAAGACCACAAGTACACAGACCAGTGGATGATCAATCAAAATTAGGTCGCCGCATATTCAATATTTTTAGGTCTACATAGGGGTAAAGCTCGTAACGCTAGGACTTCACTAACAAGCAAGAATTCATGAAATTACGTGACATGTTGTGTATTTTCAGTTGAAAACGTGATTTTGGCTAGATTTTTCTATTCCCAAGACAGCTACTGAACTCTACCCTAGTCTTCGTCCAGGGCCGCAAGGGTGAGAATCTCACGAGCACGCTAGTCTGAAGACTTCGAGAGGTGTGGTCAAGTATTGCAAGCGAAGCACACGATCACACTAGCTTCTTTAGCGAGATTCTTGCATCTCTGTGATGATTATCAAAGATAGAGAATTTGTAAGGGTAGTGAAGCGTGGTTAGGTGGGTGTATATTAGTTTTTGATATGTGTTATAGTACAGGCACTTACACAACACTAAGGCAGGGATGCAGTGCCCCTGTAGCAAATGCGTGTGCGGCACTGCGCCAGCGCCCCGTTCTGAGTGCTGGTCCTTACACCGCTTAACACATTACACGAATGAGCACTACCAAGAAGACACTGAAAAACGAAAGACGTTTGAACTGCAANACAACACTAAGGCAGGGATGCAGTGCCCCTGTAGCAAATGCGTGTGCGGCACTGCGCCAGCGCGCCGTTCTGAGTGTTGGGCCTTACACCGCTTAACACATTACACGAATGAGCACTACCAAGAAGACACTGAAAAACGAAAGACGTTTGAACTGCAAACAGATTTTTAATGAAAAATTTTCGTTTCAACCCAAAAATTGCTTTGTCAGAAGCATGTCTGAATGTTAGTCAGTGGTGGCTCATTTCTTGCTAACTGTCCCATTCAAAATTATTAAGCAAGCCCAGAATGGCTGCACGAAGATTTCAATCATTCGCCGGGATGCAGGTAAGTGGCAGCAAAACTTATTGTCCGGCGATAGTTGGGCATTTGCAAAGGCCATGACGTTTTAAAATAAAAACGTTTCGTAAACACGCAAGTTGATGTCAGGCGTGCATGTTCAATGTCACAGTCGGGAGTCGAACAGCACGGCCTATTTAAACCAGAGCACATGTTACGCTACAACGAAAAGTTGCAGCCATCGGTGTATTTCCTATTTGTATTTTCATCAGAAATTTTCGTTAGGCGGAACTCGGTGATTCTTTTCATAGCTAAAGCGCCAAACACAAGCTAACCGCAAGACAATCGAGTAACGGTCGTGACATCGTCAAGACAAGGTAAAAATTACAAACCCGTTATACGGATTCTCGGACTCGAGCGTTATACAGTAGTAATCATCCGTTGAACGCTTTAGTGACACGGGAGTTGCGTCGATCCCAAATTACCGTATCTAAAATTTTCCTTGTAAGAAAGTCGCGGGACAAAATTCTGATGTTTATGACAATGTCCGAAATTCGAGGATCTTTGAAAAACAGTTTTTGGACCTTGTACGAATTTCGTGGACTATGAAAAACTCATCTCGTAAATATTTATTCTTGGTCGAAAATGGCGGGCCGTCCGAAAATCACGCGACTTTACCGTAGTTTTTTCGACTTCCTCGAGAGTCCAAAATAAATGCTTAAGAAGTGGCTTGCTGTAGTGAAGAATGAAAAGTATGCTGTTAATAGCAAGTATGAGGCCGTGAAACATCTCCGTGTCTGTGGCCGGCAATCGTCGACAGTGAGTCCAACGAATGCCAGCTTACCAAAGAACTATCCTTACATCCTGTTGCCTGTGCATGTTCACGGTGCTTCTCTAGTATTTCTTGATCACTGTATTCCGGTTCGAACTGATAGCTTGTGAAACTTAACGATTTACCTGCGAAGTCTTCATCAGATGAGCTCTCATCTAAGTTGGGATTGCGAGTTGCCATATTGACATTTATTATTCTCTGTTCTGTTTCAAAATGAATTATTGTCACCCTAACCAATGCTTATATAAATATGAAATGAAGTCTGTCTCATTAGATACAATTTGTAATGCCTTTGGAGTATTCGTGAGTGCAAATGTTTGAGCAGCCAGCTGTAAATAAACCAGTGCGTTGTCGGCTTCAGATGCAATAAGGTAATTGATCAGGCACCGAGGCCGTGTGAGCGCATGCTAATTTGGTGTTTGCTGACTGAAAGCTGTTGTGAAATAATAACTCGATTTTTATGCTATGGTCACATGTTAGGGGAATCTTTATTTAGATATACAAAAAATACATTATTTACATCTGTACCTTACAAATTTGCCCTGACGGCTTTGTAAAACGGCAACTTGACTTCGCGGCCCTCGACAAGTAAGTAGATTTGCAGTTTCGTGGCTAATTCACCAAAATAATTATGTGCACATTATTGCTTTGGGTCGCTAGTATAGTCTTTTCGTGATTGGAGGTTTAGTTTCCAACTTAAGCTGGTTAGCAGATGCTCGTGGACTGTCGCTGCTGTTAACGCAACCATGGGTCTCATCGGCAAACACATGATCGCGCAAGTTGCTGCTTGGCTGCCACTACAAGAACTTGGTGAGGAACCGAATGTCATCATTGCTTTCAACAGGGAAGCTCGGGAATGGCCTCCTGGAGTAGCCCAAGCATTGTGCCGTCAGCAATGGCGTGATCTTGGCGGTATTAATGCCATCATTGTAGCAACNGCGTGATCTTGGCGGTATTAATGCCATCATTGTAGCAACTGATGGATCCTTCGATGGTGAAACTAATCGTGCGGGATGGGGCTATCAAATACGCTGTGCTAACAACGTCATTGCGGAAGGTAGTGGCTGCCACCATATATCCACAAGCAGTACGCGGATGGAGTTTGAGGCTATACAACGAGCCCTAACCAAGCTGTCACTCCTAGACCTGGAGAATCACACCATTATCTTTGCCACCGATTCCATGGCAGTGTTGATGAAAGTTCAATCTGGAAACCTCCCAGCCAACTGGGGTGTCTTCCGATCACGCCACCCTCATCATGTGGTGATCTGGTCTTTCGTACCTGGCCACGCCGGTGTCTTGATTAATGAGCGTGCAGATTACCTCGCTGGCTCATGCACCACCAACCAACCCCTCTACTTATATTCGGCTGACGTTAAGCTGCTGGCTCGCAAACGCAACCACGAGCAGACTGCATCCCAGCTGGCTGAGTTCAATGATGGCAGCCGCCTGCTCGAAGCCGGTATTATTTATGGCCATGCTGCGAAGAGTCACAAGAAGGGCCGTGCCCGAGTGCTGTCTAATCAAATGCTTACAGGCAACGTCAGCCCTGGAGTTCTGCGCCTTCTGCTGTCACGGGGATGGTCTGGGGAGGGGATTAATGCACCAGCATATCCCCAATGATCCTGTCCGTGACAGGTATTACAGGTATTACAGCTGGTTTATGTTCATGATGTCCAGTCCCGGCAGCTGCAATGCGCCTGATCAGGTTCCGATCGAGGAACTGGCTGGGATAACGTGCGTTTTGTGTGTTTAGAACTGAAAAAATCGGAAGTCCAAAAGTACAACACACAGATATCTTTCATGTCTGTATTTCATTGGCCAACCGAACCTAGGAGTCCACACTCCTTGACCAAACTCTGTAGGCTACCATACGTTCAAATACCTATAAATCCGTAACAGTAAAATAAAACATGTTTGTTCAAGAACTCGATGTATTTGTAAAGGTTTTACATTGAAATTTGATGATTTATTGCTGTAAAACGATGCATTCAAGCGATAAGTTGACACCAGTAAGCATGTTGTGAATGGCTGAACAGACTGTGTTTGAACAGATTACGCCATTGGTTAATTTTAGCTTCTCCGTCTGCCGTCAGGTAAAACAACTGAATTTGCTGTTGTCGAGTGGAACTACTCAATCTAAATTGATACAAAATAGGTTGTTTTTTTGGGTGGCATTCTCCTTTAAATCCACCCACTTTAATCATCAGAAATTCAATGCAATGGTTCACAGACACGCAATACATGATTTATAAGCTCTTCTTAAATCAATCGTAGCATTAGCTTTTTCATTAACTTATTTCCATAGGAACATACAGAGGTAGAAATTATTGTTTGAATGAAGTCAAGTGTGGCAAGTCTACTGAAGATGTTTACAAAATTGCTCCAGCGAAATCTGTTGACGTTAAGGTTTGCATGTCTCAACAATATATTACCCGTTGGTGACCAGATTAATTAAGAATAATTACATTAGTCTGCTAGTTGTTGAAAGGCAGACATATATTATGTGCAGTTGAACCTCCCGGGACCTATCAAACACATTCATTGCAACCGAGCTTCGATGTAACCATATGAACTTTATGGCGAAAATAAAACCATCAATTACTTTTAAGCAGTAGAAATTGAAAATGAACACGTAACGGTAAAACTGGCACAAGTTGGAAGCACAAGGTGGATCTTCACCAAGACTTAAGTTCTGCTTTATGGTTGTTAATAAACCATGTGCATAGCCCCATTAATCATATCACATGTCTGTGCGCCATGTGATATCCACAACTATTCAAACCGCATTAGTAATAGTCAGAGAAAAGTTTTCTCACTCTAAATTTATTTGAAGAAATATGACAAAAAATTTCACTTGTCCATCACACTGTTTGCTAAATAAATATAGAAATACCATTTTTGATAATAGTCAAACTTGTGTAACTCACGTTTATGAAATCCTTAATATTAAAGATTCCCTTTGTAACAAGTGTAAATTGCCCTCTATATATTAGTTCCCATTTTGGTTAACAAGTACAATGATAACCTGCCATCACCAGGCTGTAAATTCCTGATAAGCCGATATATATTTGCAAAATTACACGATTTGAGACAGCTTTCTTGGAGCAAGCCGTGATTCCTGTACTTAACCTACCTACCTCAATAGTTGACTCCAGTTTAACTTAAAAGTAAGTGACTAGTGTGAATGTAAATTTCTTGAATTTTTTCAATTCCTCTCAATATTTTACATGCATTTAATGCATGTGTAATCCACACAAAATACCCACTAGCACTTTCTCCAAGAGAACTCTGTCTGAAATACAAATAATTAATTACACACATTATAGTGAGTGACTTGACTTTCCAAGCATTTTCATCAGGATAGAATGATACTAATGTTAACCAATCCCTAGAGTTCAACATTTTTTCTATAACACCAATCAACTCATACAATTCTTAAGAATCCTCGACTTGTTTTTAACATTCGGGTTGACACCGGGGCGCTTAAATTGACTGGCCTGTAAATCTGGGGGTGGGGACTTTCTAAGACTGACACGCCATATGATCATCCAAGCCTTTGAAGATGCAACGTTAGATAAATAAATCTAAGGCTTCAAGTGTTGTAACTTGGAACGATCGAAAAAAATTCTGTCAAAAAACATTGCGCGAGTTGTTCCCCACCCACATGACGTAATAATGGTAGTGAATAATGCAGCGCATATTTCACAATCAAAAAATCTTGTGACCTGTGTTGTACAGAGGAAGCAGTGTGTCTTAGTGGGATAAGTATTCACTTCCTTTACTCAAGGTTGTGGGTTCGAGTCTCTCTGAAGCACACTGCTAGACCCTTGAGTAAGGTCTCTGGCTCTTTAGCTATGTTTTGACAAAGCATAAAAATAATTCCAGGTGACCAGTGCAATAAGCCCATATGAGGAACCTGTGTACATCTAATACACATTTATTAGACCAGTTGCAATTATTGTTTATTATTTTTTATGTTGTTGTCCTCACTTACAACCACAAATTACGCTACAACTCAAAATTAAACCAGTTTCCGCATTTGAAAGTGCGCATTGCTGTTTTGAAAATCAGTTTGGTGAAGTTAAATTACGGGTGGGTGCTAGCCTGAGCAGTGAGTGTTTGGCTAAAGATTCTCATATCTAAGTGAGTGCTTAGTAGAACATTTGGCACTATCATAAGTAGGGATAGGTACTTATATGTGCACTGGCATCAACCCGAATGTTTACAGTAATATAAGTTGACTTCTACTGATTCTACAATCAGCCAACTCTCAAATTCTCAACCCAGTTTTAATGCTAACGTAAACCAAGTCAAAATCTTCACCACTCTATTTTGAAGGTAACACCACTACTCTTCGTACAATTAATCATATATAACCCCTTGGCAGAATTCTAAACCCTATATTATGCTAACATCAATAAACTTAAAAGACAATTTTCCACCCTATCTTGTCACATCAGTCAGCTCATTGGAATCCAGCTCGGTGGAAAGTAGTCCGTCTTGTTGACCAGAGTGTCCAGGGTGGAATTGGCCCTGGGCCAGTCTTTGTAGTACAGCACTTCGCCGTTGGCAAGCCATGCCGACCACCATCCAAATGAGCCAATGGAGATGATGGTGTGGTCACACAGACTGAGTACTGTCATATCTATCTCCTTATTGTTTCCCTCAGATAGAACCATGTCCTGGTAGTTCATGTGACGCTTCACCCACTTTGGCTCATCTGAGCACACGACAAATAACACGTTCTTGTACTTTCTGCGAAAGTAGTTGGTGGCGCTGTCGTAGTATGATATGTTGGGCGTAACGTAGCCGTAATTCACTATCTGAGGGTCGTGAACCATGTCCCCCTGGCGCACATGAATACCTACCAGAGTCACAGACTTCTTGCTGCCTGGAATGACAAGCTTTTTACCTGAGCTGATGCTGACTTGTGAGATGGCTGCTACAAGTTTTGAAGAACTTGTCGTTACATTTCGCTCATTCAACTTTTTTATGAGGAATGTTAATGCCGACTCCACCAGATAATTGGCAAACTGAAATTCTCGTCTTAATTCATGTGCATGATCATGGCAGTATTTCCACGATTGGTAATATCCGTACAATTGGACATTGTGTCGCATGTCCAACTTATTTATGGCTGGGTCAAATGCACAGGAAAGTTTTTCCCGGACTCTCCTAAATGTCATCATTCCTAATCTCGCAACACTGACGGGCTCTGCAGATATGCTAAAGATGCCCCAGAGCTCTTGATTAGTAGGGATTACTGGCCGCAACTTCTGCGCTCTGGCTTCACAGAACACAGCTGCATATTGAAACAGCTCGTTACCCAGCCTGCCCTGGAAAAATACAGACAGCACTTTGGTGTTAGTGGTGTGCCATCGTCCGTCTAGGTAACGTTGCTGGTTCAGTTTAACTTGCCGTTGGAACGGTGTCTTTTTTACATCTGCCAAGTGAGCTATCCACCAGAAACATGCGACCAGGAGAAGGACAATTACCAGTAGTATGATGGACAGTTTACAGATCCGACGAGAGATACAGGCCAGGAACAGATAACACGAATTATCTCTTGCTTCTCTTGCATCTGTAATGAAAAGTGATACACTTTATGTTAACAGACTCTTCAGTGTTCTCCGCAACAAAATTCAAACTCGACTTGAATTTCAAAACTTGTGTACGCGTGTTCAAAAGTTAATGTCTATACCGTGGGGAGTTTGTACATTAAGTCTTGAAATAAACGATTGAACTGCTACCAAAAGTTCAAAATGTCCCACAGTAAAATTTCCCGAATTTAGGACAGTGTTCTGAATTTCGGACTCCTAAAGACAAGGTCCCTTTCATGGGTCGTTTGACTCATGGCGTGTGATTTGTAAAATGAAACCTGGGCCCGTAGCGGAGATCGATCTAAATCCGGATATGCGCATATTAAAAAATAATTTGAATTTATCCAAGAGCGGATGGTTCTGCTATCGGGCTGGAGTGAACATAGGACAGATAAAATTCCAACAGCAGTACCGGGAATGCACGGGCAGAGATTATAGGGACAAACCGCTTTTATATTAAAGCATAATTAGCGTCGAAGAAGCTAACGCACTTGTAGCCAGCTACGTGAACCCAGCTCCGTGAACAGTGACTTGCGCGTGGTGGTGTTTTGTGATAACAACTACGTAGACTGTACCTCGGTTAAATTGCGCTGTGTTTCGGAATAACAATTCCAAACTTTTATTGAATGAATATACCCCAGTCGGATAACGCAACAGTTCTATAATTGTCAAATAAACACCTGGAAACATAATCCAGCTAAGACTGTGGGGACCTTAGTTACATGTATCTCGTTGGCTGGAACGCTGTTTCGCTAAGGTCTGTTTGAGTGACAAGTGACTCATAAGTATGTCACGTGAGCTGACCCAGAAACAAATCAGGGCTACACAAACTGCAGTTGTGTCGTCTGTGTTTGTTTTGCGGACAGTTTAATGTGAATACATTGAGCACTAATGGATATTGGGAATAATCAGTCAAGTCGTATTACACAATATATGTTTCCTATCAAAAAGTTTGGTAAGTCGATTATGTTTAGAGTCAGTAACATCGCTGTTTATGCTTTGAGGATATTGTAGGAATTTCTCGTCAGCAAAAACGATCACAAATCCACGAGGCTGTTCAAACGGTCTAAAACCGCAAATTAAAACGTCGGCACCCAACCGCATAAATTTTAAGATTTGGGACACCGTCAATTTTGCCGTCTTTCGAATATTTAGGACCGGTTCAAAATATTTACTTTTTCACTGTCCTAAATTTGGGTATTTTCACTGTAATTTGTTTAAGAAATTACTAATCCCTCAATACTTCAGACTCGTTGCGTAGGTTTTTAAACTCGACACAAGTGAGCCGAACTCATCACACCAAAATTCAAACTTGACGCAATGAAGAGTCAAAACAGGTTGTGGAGAACACTGCTCTTCACAACTGGTAACGTCGTGTGCAGTTCAAATAATAGGCTTCATGTTAACAGACTTACATTGTTATGTTGGCCATGCAAGAACTGTTTTATATGAATTTGATGGTATGGAATGGTGTTGAAGAGGAACATGTGTTGAAGAGCGAGTATTTCTACAACTTTCACACTAAGGACCCGAGTATCGTTTCAATATTTTACACGTTTTTCAGTGCTGTGTTGACAGCCTGTAGGCAACACCTGTTGGAACAAGGTTGTCCTTTGTATCTGTTACATCATGATACTCTGTATGTATCCTAAGGGAGAGAGATCTTCTCTATAATATCTGCGTTATGATAGGATACCTATGAATACTTAAATTCTGTGACGTTTCTGCACTCTTGCCATTGTTTTCACAGCTTACAATCGTTCGTGGCAGACGCAAGTGACTACGCGATCAAGATGGTAGACAACATGCTGGATATCTTAACAGGGGGAGAGCACTCCAAGACACAGGTCATATTAGAAGAGGTGAGTATCTAATGTGCTGTCTAGTGTGCAATTCATGGTCGTTTGAATTGTATTTGTCATTTTGCCTGTGCTTCCTTTGCATTGTACTATGCTGTGCAAATATCACACGAAAAATCAATGAATGTATTCTGTGTCAGTTGTTTTTGGTATGAAATGGGCATTGGATATGGTAGAACATGAGCCAAACGCCATCAATAAGTTGAGTCATCTCTTTAAAACACAGCTATTTGCTAAATTCCATGAAAGTAAGCCAACTAACTCTTAAGATATGAAGCAAATGTAAAAAAATTGACACTAAGGGGCACGGCTATTGTGTCATTGGTCTGAAAATCATTGTCATCTTTTAATTGCCATCTCTATAGAAGCCCATGTGCCAATTTTTTCAGAAGATCCTAAAAGGGTTAAGGAGATATAGCCGTAGACACAAAAAAGTAAAATTGCCCCTAATGGATGCCAGAATAGTCAAAAACATCCGAAAATCAGCAATAGTCATGGTGTTTAAATAAGGAACACAACCATCAGTTTTCATAATCATCCTTTGAGTGGTTTGGAAGAGAGAGGCAGATGTCAAAAACACAGTACGCAAAATTTTTTGATATCGGAACTGGGTCCATTGTTAAGTTCAGTCTCCACCCAATTGAGTTTAAAGCACAGCCTGGCCTCTATGAGGTAAGGGATTACCCGTGGTTTGACTGAGCCTTATATATTTTATTATTTTAGCACTATTTACTTTTTAGTACCGCTGATAAATGACCTATTTATGCCAACCTATGGTTTCCTTTTTGACCCTGGAAGATTTTAGTCTGTCTTGAAGCCTTAAACATAAATTTTTTTATCTGCACAGAGAAATGCAGGCAAAGAAACTTGGCAGTAAAAGGGTATTAAATTAAAATAAGTATAGCCAAGGTGCCCAGCAATACATAACTTACTTTTCAAACCAGAGAAAAAATGCAAGATTTGTGCATCAGTTTGATAGGCCATAAATAGGTAAATAAAACAACAAGAATGGATCAACTGAAATTTTCGGATGCAATAACATTCTTTGTTTCTGTTGACAAAGGACGTTATTACATCCGAAAATTTCAGTTGATCCATTCTTGTTGTTTTATTTACCTATTTATATTCTACATTTCATGAAACAATAGTATCCTTGGGAGGATCTGGATCGCCTTATTTAGTTTCAGATTTATTTTCTACGTTATTTGATAGGCCACTAATACTCCCAGACACTTGCATTTATATCGAGTGTTGGATGTCTACTGTTAATAAAAAAGCACAGGATAGAATCTTTTTAAGACGGGACATAAGACCAGAAACATTGAACAATAGTCGAGAAACTTTAATGGTGTCTTAATTGTTAACGTTTTAATCCAATACAGAATGCAGGGCCCCCCGTCCCTCAATTTTGAGGCTGAATATCCGGATTCAGCCCTATTCTGCTTTGAAAAATATTAGAAAATCCCCTCACAAGACCCAAAAATTACCCTCAAGTGATTGAAAAATTGGCCTTGATGTGCGAATCACTTGTAACCCACACAGGTGACATTTTGAAAGAGTACGAAATGTTAATTTTGGCTACATGAGGCAGAACCTATGAGAGTTTGCAACAGGGTGGAGGTGCTATTGATGGTAATCGGAAGGTACAATTTCCCCCTCACCCAGAAAAATTCCTCTCTAAGATTAGACACATGCACCTTTCCCTCGGATGAACGAGGGCCCGGGAATGTTCAGTTAGCTTCACCGGTAAATGTTCCACTTCAACATCAAGAGCGTTTATTTCTCCCCTAAATCATCACAGCAATAGCACATCACTTTGTCACCTAAACTTTAAAAGCAATAACATGAGTGTTTCTTGGTATAACTTTCTTGTAACATGATTATCTCTCCTGCACAAAAGTTTTGGATAAAAGATGCATATTCTATTCAGCATTTAACATATCCTTTTCAGAAGAGGTCGACAGTGGATTCTTCACTGAATCTGTAAGCAATGGGAAAAAAACGGGTAAGTTAAAGTCAGCCTAGTGGCTTAAAGTTTTCCAGATTGGAAATCGTGGGTATGGTTTAAACACAATAGGCCTTTTGAAATTGATATATAAAAGGTCAATGAAAATTCAGTCCAGCTCTTAGCCATACAAATGTCCCAATTTGACCATCTAACAGCTTAACAAAAGGTTTATGGTCTTAGCAGAAAAGATAATTATAATATTACCCTTATGGTTTCTGAATAGCACAGGCAAGAATTATAAGAATCACAAGAGCATCTAAATTACTCCACAAAAGTAAAGATTAAAAGCATGATTTGCAGCACGAAGAATTTTTTGTACATAGATTGCTTTTCGAAATGTTCATGAAACATCACCATCAAGAACTAGAAACTGCCATTTATGAAAACAGCGCTGCTTGGCTTCATAGCCAAAAGTCAGCAGATGCTACATTTAACCTAATGGGGTGAACAAATGTACCCAAACGTACCACTGATATTCCAGTTAACAAAATTGATGGCAACAGAAACACGTGTGTGTGCGCGTATGCGCAAATATCTAAAACTTTATGAAGAGCACTTTAGATTGAAACATCAACAAGTGTGCAGTGTTACAAGTATTTTACAATAGACTCATCAACAGCAGTCTTATTCCAGATGAATTAAAACTTCATTTCACATTCAATATGCTCTAAATCAAGAATGATACCTCTGCGGGTGTGAATGTATTAAAGCGGCATGACCTAAAATTGTTAGAGCACCCTTGATTTTGTTATCTAGCGTGTTAAGTATAATGCAACAAAATGTAAAGAGCAGAAAAAATGGTGTAACAATATGATGTTGTTTTAAAATGAAGAACAATAAATGTTCAATCATTTCAGGGCATCCCCTAGTTGAAGGGTATCTTGTTATGGATTACGTTAAACTTACACCAACGCCAATTTGGCCACAAGGTAAGTTTGTAATGGTCTCTGAAAGAAACGAAAGATTGTCCAAGATAAATCTATATCACAAACCAACTGTAACAAAATGAAACCGCTCACAGCATCATAATTAAGTTGGTTTTTCATAAGGTAGGAAATTGAATAAATATTTTATGCATAAAAAGACATGCATGAATTGTTTAGCTAACAGAATTTTTCCACAGAAAGAGACAGTGCTCTACAAAAAGGTGTTGAATATGCCAATACAATAAACACAGAGATGTTGCCTCGTTTCACATGACAGCATGGCAGGTTTCTTACAGGATGTGCTTTTTGCACGAATTACACATTTATGCCATGTTTTACACACTTTGAGTGTGTAACGTATAAAACTCTCACCTGAGAACCCCATAATGAAAGCACCAAATTTGTGAAGGCAATCTTGAATGTTTCATATTTTATACTTCAAGTGTTGCTCAAAACAGACCATGGTATGACATTTGATGACTTTGCAGGCACCCCGAGTTTTGAAATCACATTTGACAAGAGTTACTACTCTAACTACAGATAATGCAGATTGCCATTGGCCACTTTCAGTGACAAATGTAACTTAATTTAATCTACATAAGTTATTTAATTTAATTTATTGGTGGAAGAGGACCATGCTGTAATTGATTGCCTCTGGACAAAGCGTGTTTTAAAAATCTATTGTATTTTATCCTAGTCTATAAATAAAGTTTGCTATTATTATTTTTTTCCAGATAAAATCAGCAGCCATGGTTCCTACAGAGTAGCAGCCACATCCTGCCAAACAATCCCTGGCATCCCCAAGTTGGACAAGTCAGCTCAATCAGAGAGTTGCTCCAAAGTGATCACAGAAGACAGTCAGCCTTCGATCATTTCCGATCTTGCACTGCCCAACCTTGGCAACTCGTGTTACGTCAATGCAGGGATACAGGCTCTTAGGCCTATACAAGAGATAACAAATTACATCCAGGACGAAAAATTCCCAATTCAGCATGCACTATTTCAAGTTCTTACAGCTAAGACGAGATCCCCACAAAAACTAATAGATGGAGTTAACAACAGGTTACCACGACTACACCCTAACAGTGAGAGGCCAAAACTAAGCTATAACAGCAAGAAGCCAGATAGCTGCTATAATTTCTTAAAAGACTTGTTACACAGTTTGAAGATGGATGACTCCCATGTCATAGACATGTTTATAAGTAAGGATTCAACAGAAGTCACAGGTCACAGTTGTGGCATTTCTTGCTACGCTAATGAAGAGCCTTTTGTCAACTTACAATTACTAGATGCTACAAGTCCAATGCAAAAAAATAACATTCCCGACATGCTGACGGAATTTTACACATGTCATCCGGAAGGTCAAGAAGTACAGCAACAAAAAATATCGACCCCTCCACATGTCCTCGCCATCTGTCTGGAGAGATGCCAGAAAACTGCGCACGGCATAGAAAAGATACAGACGCATGTACATTTTGATCAGAAACTGAAAAGAAATCTACAACAGCAGTGGTGCATTGATTGCACAAAGTCCGACGTGTCGTACTCCCTTGTTGCAGTTATTGTCCACAATGAGTCCTATGGTTTTGGACATTTCATAACTTATGCTTGGCACGAACAAAAGAACTCGTGGGTCCGCTGCGATGATGCAAAAATTAAGAAATGTAGTTTTGAGGAGGTAAAGCACAGCCAAGCATATATCCTTTTCTACGTCCACTCCTCTACACCGAAGACAGGGCAAGTATATATTAAGATCACACACACAGAGACTCAAACACACACACGCACACACATTTACCAACCTTAGAGTCTAATTTAGTCTTGTTTTCCGACATCTTTACAAGTATGTTGCTGTCGTCAAGTTTTTTTTTGTTCGCACTCTACAGGTCGCAGTTTTCATCCAATTTTCACGAAATTTGCACACGACGTGTAGATCGGAAAGTCCGAGAAGCCTATTGTTTTTGGTCATGATCAGATTCAAAATGGTGGAAGTGACGGCCATTTTGTTTCCGATTTCACATTCAAATGCTCATAGAGGCCGCATTTTTTGACGTACAGAGCTGAAACTTGGCACGATTATTATAGAACACATGTGCTACAACTGTGCCAAAAAACGTCGACTTCCGGTTAAGGATGGCGGAAATATTGACGATGGCGCATGCACACCTCGATATCTGGCCAAAAACGTTTTCTCCCGTAGAGGGCGCATTGGCGAACCAATCACTTTCAAAATGGTCCCGTGTTTCTTGCGATTGATCAGCTTTAAATTTTGTTTAACCGGAAGTCACTTTCAAGATGCCGGCTCTGGTGCATTTTCACCCATTTTCAATCGTTCTGCTGTCGCCTTTTTAACGGGAAGAGCAAATGACGTGAATTTTTGCATGTGGATTCCTTGAAGTATGCTCTTTCAAAAGTATCGCAGAATAACGGTTTTCTCAGACTTACCGTTTTCGAGTTATTTGACTCTGAATTTCAAAAAAACACAAAATTTCATTTTTTTCGAAAAATTTATGGAATGTTGCAAAACTATTAATCTAGATAGAGTTTTGGATGGGCTTTCAGAAGATATTTTCCATTTTTCGCTACGACGTCTACTTTTTGAATTATTAGAGATTTTCTGAAAGCGCTGTTCCTTTATTGACAGCTCTTGCTGCACTGATGTTGGTCTAGCTTCTGTTGAACAAGACCATGAACCCATTGCTCATGGAGGCCACATTTTTCGACATGCAGAGCTGAACATTGGTACGATTATTATAGCACATAAGCACTTCAACTGCGCCGTAAATCTTTAACTTCCGGTCAAAGATGGCGGAAATATCGGCAAGGGCGCATGCGCACCTCGATAACTGGCCGAAAACATTTTCTCCTGTAGAGGGCGCATTGGTGAACCAATTTTTTTCAAACTGGTCCCGTGTTTGTTGCATTTGATCAGCTTTTATAAAATTTTGTCAAACCAGAAGTCATTTTCAAGATGGCGGCTCTGGCGCATTTTCAATCGTTCTACGGTTGCATTTTTAAGGGGAAGAGCAAATGACGTGATTTTTTGCATGTGGATTCCTTGAAGTATGCTCTTTCAAAAGTTCTGGGATAACGTTTTTCTCAGATTTACCGTTTTCGAGTTATTTGACTTTGAAATTCAAAAAAAAAACGCAAAATTTCATTTTTTTTCGAAAAATTATGGAATGTTGCGAAACTATTAATTTAGATAGAGTTTAGAACGGGCTTTCAGAAGATGTTTTCCATTTTTCGCTAGGACCTCTAATTTTTTAATTATTTGAGATTTTCTGATTGCGCTGTTCCTTTGTTGAGTGCTCTTACTGCATTGATGTTGGTTTAGTTTATTTGAACAAGACTGTAGCTTATTTCTTACTAATTTATGACATCAAAGTTCGTCGTATGAATGTTATGATGTTGTTCATCATCGCCACCTTCATCATCACAATCATCATTGTCGTTAATTTTGCCTATTGTCGCTCAAGACTGTAGATGAGCACTGAACAGTCAGGCCGTGGCCACGAATCATTTTCTAGTCCCTACAATTCATGTTGAGGGCGTGTGTCAGGTTTGGCGGGGGGTTTGAGGAAATTGTTGACAATAATTGCCAGGAAACTTATTTACTTGTGTTTTTGAATGAGAAAAGCCAAGTTTTACCTACTTTTGATGCAAACTGGTGGCTTTCATTTGCTATCAACCCGTCATCTGCTATCCGAGAAACCGGGTGGGATTTCAGATGGCTGTTAGAAAGATCAAATTTGCCAAAAAAGTAGCTGGTAAGAGGCTTACTTTGACCACATAGTTAGAATCTAGTGAGGACGAGCACTCTGAATCTGTAGTCAGACTTTTTCTAACACTTGCAGGGAAGTGGTTATTTTGGGGAGAAAATTGTCAAATTTGGCGTTTTTTGCAAATAGTTTTGTGTTCTGGGATTTTCTTGCCATGTATAATAACCGATGATGGCGATCAGAAATCTGTACAGTTCGATAGAGTTTTAAATGGGCTTTCATAAGATATTTTTCATTTCTCGCTAGTCGTCATGATCGTCATCGTCGTCCTACCCATCGTACTGTTTTCGCGTAATTTCGCCAAGTGTCGCTCCTCCGAGTGCTCTCGTTACTAAGATCTGTCAAGGGCACTCATTCGCAAGATGATACTTGGCCAAGATAATGTCCCCCTGGTAGACCTACCAATGATTACTTTCCTGTCATTTCACTCTATGCGACTTCAGAATTTTTTCATGAAAACCATAAAAGTCGTATTTTTGATAGTTCCTGAGATGCAATACTAGAATATTTTTAAAGCAACTCCTAACAGCATTTTGGAGAACAATGCATTACAAGCACAGCATAACATAGGAATCCGATCAGTCATTCCTGTGAAATAGTTTTTGAAGTGAGCAAACTGATTTGGACAAAAAGTTCCAACCTAAAATTGGTCTCAATTTGTTCCCAGCTTTAATGAAAATAGATTGAAGTGATTTTTGGTCTAGCAAAAAGGCGTTAACTCATGACCAGTCGCTCAATGATTACAATATGCCTAGAAATGTCTTATTTTGCAAGCCAAGTCTGAAGCATTGACATAAATTCTCAGTACAGATCTCTCAAAAAGGTTCTGGATCTTCTGGACCAATTTGCAAAGTATTCAGGTATAAACCTAATATTGAAAAAACCAAGTGTATAATTATGGATTGGAACCAGGAAGTATGACACCTGGATAACTGATTTCGCAAAAACTTTACAATTGACTTTGGGGATTAAATTGGAGTAAATCTAGACGAAATGATTGGTTTGAACTTTAATACAAAATTTATTGATATTCAGAATATCTTACGCTCCTGGTCCAGAAGATACCTCAGTGTTCTGGGAAAAATTTTGAGTGGTGAAATCTTTAGTATTGACAAAGCTCATCACCAAAGGACAATTTTATCAAGCAACGGAAGAAAATGCTTTTTCAGTGTATTTGAAGTAACAAATTTCTCATAAGACAATGGTTCAGCATTACAACAATTGTGGTCTCAACATGGTTCATTTAGTTTCCTTTGTTAAAGCTCTTAAAGTAACATGGTTAAAAAAGATTATAGATGCACAAAATAATTCGGCTTGAGTAGATTATTTTGTGGAATACAAGTCAAACTGAAATTGAAAAGATGTTCCACGAAAAACTATTTTTTACAAATGTTAGCCCAGTCCACAGGGAATCCTTTTTGGAAGGATGTGTTTGTTTCAACATTTGAATTTGGTTCGATATTAGAGGTCAAAGAAGATGACAGGATATTGTCCCTTCCTTTATGGCATATTAAGGTTCAAATTGGAGGAAAACCAATATTTTACCCTACTTCAAATGAAAAGGGTGTGAGATTCTTAGATGATTTATTTGACGAAAACAAAAAAATTTTGTCATACAACTGTTTTGTAGACCAATTTGGTTTTAAACCCCTTTTTGCTCATTAGCGGAGTGAAAAAATGCTTGAAATTAACTTTCAAAAGATCGTTTTCAAGTGCAAAAGTGTCTCAACCCACATCTCTGGCAAATGTTGATGAACATTCGAACAAAGTACTCATGATATACCTGTATATGATATTTTTCTGACATAATGCATCCACATATAAATATGTGGGTGCTTAAAAAGTAGTACAGATGAGAAAAGTTCATTTATTTAGTGTTTTTGGTTTGTAAAATTGAGTGTTTAGTAAAATGTGTGTATGTGATGTGTCATTGGGGATTTCTGTTTGTACTGTGTTGTTATTATTGTTGCAATAAATGTTAAAAAAATAAATAAATTCTCAATACTTTCCAAGTCGTGAGATTGCACGTGTATTAGTCTAAAGCATTACAGTAAATTTATTTCGTGGAATCAAAAGTTGGTTTTTGTAGGACGGTGGGTCATATGGCCACGTTAAAAAGACAGATTTCAAAATGAGTTGGGATCCATACCAGAAATAATTATGCATCTGGTTTCTAAACCATAAGTTGACCAAGTTTTGACCAAACATGTTCCACTTGCTTTAATAACTTGTTTTTATCATAAATTGTGTCTTATAATTCTCATGTCACCTATGTGTGCATGTCTGATTCAAAGGGAACTGAATTTTTATTTTTGTTATATAAACTGAAACTTAACCATTGAATTAGCCACACAATAAAAGATGCATCTTGTATTATAGCTGCCAGTTCTGCAAAGATTTGAATCAAGAAGTTGAAAGCACTGGGACAAATGGCATAGTGTCAGCAGCATACGCAGTAAGTAGCTGGACAATCATTGCAGATGTAGGGCTTCCAAGGAACTGGCAGTTTGCTATTGCTGGAAACCAAGCTGTACGAGTTGGCTTGTCATGATGTAACATGTTAAGCGGAGGGCATGGCACTCTTAAGCCGGGGTGTTTAATCAGTTAACCTGAAAGTTTCCATGTTAACCATGGTGTTGAAAATGTTCAATCCCTAAGAGCTTGACCATAGAATAAATAAGAGGCCTCAAATTTGAACTGTTTTTTTTTTTGCTTCTGGTGCCCACAACAAGTAGCCACAATACATCTAGCTTATTATATTCCTTGCATTGGTGCGTGTATTATTGCGTTGAACTTGGTTACAATTTATATGATGTTGCTGACAAAGTTGTGTACATTGTAATGTGCTAGAAATAGCTCAGAAGTATCACAATTCTCGGGTCAAACAATTCACTACCTCTGAAAATGTAGGACACTTTAAAAATCACAATTTTTTTTTTACTTTCCAGCCATAACTTCATGCCACATGGACCCGAGGACAGAACTCAATTGCTTAGCAGAAATCACCTTAAATTTATATGTTGTTATATTTGTTATCTTCAACGTGTAGCTGTACAAATGTTAGATCAGCTTTAGTTATTAACTAGATGTTTATCGTTAGTCATTGATTTGTAATATATGTCTAGCAAAATATCTTATCTTCATTCTCAGGGAACTTCAAATGCGAAATATATACTGTATAGTGAGAAAAAAAAATTAGCAGAACCACCTTTAAACTGCACAACCGGCTAGAAATTTGTTTACTACTTGTCTGAAGTCAACGGTTACTGAGCTGTCACTCAAATCGAATCTCCGACCAGGCACAGAGCAGCTCTTTATGCATCCCCACCCCTTTCATTCACTGACTCACCATCATATTGTGTCAACGATGTGTACATATGATAGAAAGATGCCAAGGGAAAACGAGACAAAACAGTTTTAATCTTGAGGGAGATGTGTGTTTCGATCTCAAGATCACAACATGCAAAAGACAAGTTTAAGACAATCCCTGTGAGATGAGAATGTGGTACATGCGTTACAGGGTCACTCTCTGATTTGCCACCTGCTGACGGACAATATCACAAAAATTGCAAGGGTTCGAATTCTTTGTTTTAAACTCATGAGAAACTTTAATCTTGGGTTTTCTTTAAGTTTACAAAGTTAAAATATGCTTGTGACACTGAAACTAGCCGTGGTTATGACCGTTTTATGAGAGTTGGGGCTGATGCACAGCAGTCTAGTCACACGTGTTGCGAAGACACATGAGAAATGAAAACATGTATGTCAACAGAAGGCATTGCTATTTGAATAATTATGTTCAGTTGTTAGCTTTGAAAATTTTCAAAGAGATCTTTCAAGTTTGTTAAGCTTGATCCTGTAGCTGTACGGTACTCAGGAGTGAAGATTTGAATATTAACCAGGTGTATGAACTCAGTGACTCCATACTACCAGCACACTTCTGAAAATAATTTCAGATCTTGTTTCAGATGGTGTAGTAATGCAAGTCTCTTGAACTTAATCAAACCAACCAGAGTCTTACAACCAAGATGATGAGCCAAACTACTCTTGGTGGTCTCAATTTACATAAATTATGCAAATTTAAGGTGCTTACCGATTTTGTCAAATTCACTGACCACAAAATATCAAAAATCTGCATGAAGCACTTGAAAGGAAGTTATCATGAGCAGAAACAGAATTTTAAATAATGGTGGCCATTCACTGCATAAATCATGCAAATTTATCAAGCAACAACCTATCAACTGGTTTCATTTCGTAACAAGAAACCCGCATGCAAATATGAAAAAGCCTGTGATTCTTGATACCAGTAGCAATAAGCACAAGTAAAATTTTCAATCATGGGTGCCTTATTTTGCATAATCTATACAAATTCTTGACGCATCCACCTCTAAAATAGCTCTATTAAATTCAATGACCACAGAAACATGGGTGAAAACATCAAAACAATCTACTTGCAGCACTTGATAAAGAAGTTACTAAGCAAAAGTACAATTTTGCCTCATGGCCTCAATTTGAATATTTAATGAAATGTTCAAGGATGTCATGATTACAACCCAGCTAAATGCTTCAGGAGTGGTACCTAGACATGAAACAAAAAACCCTTCACATCACCACACATTTCTAGGTACCCACAACTGGCTGCTGGACTATAAACATCTCTTCACCATTAACAGCATACTTTCGAAGCAGTTTCTCAAGGATCAGACCTGTCAAGGATTTCTTTGACATGACGCCTACGTCTAGCGTAATTTGACTTTCCCTTTTACACAAGCACCAGCATTGAATCTTACAACAGTGGATGGCGTTTAGGAAGGCAAATGTTTGGCAGAAATCTGGTACATCTATTGTCAGCCCATTCAAACTACGGCTGTTAATAACTGAAGGGCATTTCACGTGTCCAGTGCGACATATTTTCTCCATAGCGGTGATTGCACACGTAGTCAATGTCTTCAATCAGTTGAAGCTGGGTTGTGAAATTTAGGACGAGTTCAGTAATGCTAGTAAGTTGTGAGATTATCATGATCACAAAGGTCACATCAGCTCAACATGAAATCTTGTTGGAGTTTCACAAGCTGGCAACTTACCACAAGTACTCCAAATTAGCAACATGGCCACCACTGATCCCGACTGGATGCCTACCCTACAATTTTGCATCACGTGGAAAATCCGTTGTAAAAACCACTAGTTGCATTGTCTAGACCAAGACTTCTTTCGACATCTCACAGGCAACTAGCATTCCTGAACATGCCCTTGGTGGAGGCCTACCTTGACTGACTCACTTCCCCTTGAGCCCCAGTAGTACATCAGTGAGACAAAGACTGCATCGCTCTCTCCCAACTTACAAACTTGGTGTCTGGCGTTAGAGGCGACGGCTTGGCACAAGGTGATGAGGGACGATAGAATGTACTCAAGCACCACCAGAGAGTGTCGACTACTCCTGAAACGGAAAGCAAGCCTCGTTCTGCTAGAAACGCACTTAAAGAGAAAATCTTCGCTTACTGCATGGAAACAGTAAATTCAATGCCATAATTCAGCATTTCAACCACATCAATCAATCACCGGCCACCATTTTGCTGGATTACGCTTGTAAGGTATTGAGCGCAATGCTCACCTTTCACTAGAATGACTGTGTGGTCTCTCCATAATCTCACTTTTCACCCAAGAAGTAGGTCTACAGAAAGTTACCCGCGATTCACTATACCATGTTAGCCCCCATTTTGTGGCAAAATTGCTCGTCGTTGTTGGACTTGGAGTAGTTCAGTTAAAAAACAAGTGGTACAAGTAGAAATTCACCAGTTTTGCTCCAGGTCGAGGCTTGTACCAAATTTTAGAAATGGGCATTAATGGCCTTCCTAACAATTACGAAAACGATCTTTCACTTCCATGTTACGCACAATCGGGACATGTGAAAAAGCGTTAAGTTAGTTGGCCAGGCCAATTTTAATGATTTTAAGAACTGCCAAGTCTATTTGCTGACTCTATTGATACAAAATGCAGTCCGAAAAAGAAATATGATCAATGCCAAAATCACTCCTGTTACAATCTTCAGAATCAAGAAAATTTCATTTCAGATTAAATTTCGGTATCCTAAATTTTATAGACCATCCCATACTGTATTAACAATACCACAACATTGTTGATTAATGCTTACAACAGCTAGTAGTCTGAAAAGCCCATAATCGGCAACTTGATAGTCACTGAAAGAATAACGAAGAAGAAAGACCCTCTTTTTAGATTAAAAGTAGAAAGAAGTTCATCAGCATGGTGTTTCGTGGGGCTAAAGGTCGCATCTCGCAGACTAAATTCATGGGCAGGCTCCTCGTTTCACTCAAGTGAGTTCCAAACTCCATGTTACAATTCACTTCTGTTTTCCATTTTAGTCCCAACTCGGAACTCAATTCAAAAGACCTGATTCAAAATTGGGTCAGATGTGCTATTGACCTCGCATGTCCATAAGTCATACTACATGAACAGTTTGTGTATCTTGGGGTGAGGAGTATCAGCAAAGTCTGAATAAAAACAAACAGAAATTTCAATCACTACGTGCCTGATTGTCAAGCTACAATCCAAAAATGATAAGCCCTGGGCCCTGAGCGTATAGGAAACAGATAATATACCAATACGGAGATACACAAATTGTAGTAAATGATAGACTGTTTACATCGCTCATCACTCTTGAGTTGAGGTTTGAGAGAGCTAAATATGCCATCGAAACATGCCCTATTTGAAAGACTTTGACGTCTGATAATCACCTGACATCCTTGCTGAAGTATTGGTAGAAGAACGGCAGCAGAGCTGCCTCTCGTATGTCAGTCTGATATGTTGCACCCTGAACAGCAGCGTGAAAGACACGTGAGGACGTGTCAACATTGATCACAGGCGGGTCAAGAGTCATGTGCTTCTTGAATGTCTTCAATATGGCTGTAATGAAAAACAGAGATATTGGTCATACGCTTGTGACGACACCACAGGCCGGGCAAACTGGATTAAAGAAAACACCTTAGTTCAGTGTCACTGTGGTTTACTGAAAAAAAAAACACACAACAATAAACAAGATATCAAAATCTACCAAACTGACACTGCATACAAAGTAACATTCCACACTAACTAAACAGCAAATCCTATAAACAGTAGTAGCACTGCCAGTTAAGTCAATGACAGACTAAACAGAATAAGCATCTCACTGACCAAATTCTAGTTAACTTTACACAGTGTAAGAGAAAACAAAATAACAAAATTTCAACTTGCAGAATGTGAAGCCCTGTGGATGCCCAAACCTAACATCCATACCATAAAACTGCACCACACCCATGATCAATCTGAATACATATCCATAACAATGGGTCAAAGACAAAAGCTCAGTGAAATATAAGGGGCACACAAGACACACTATGAAAAGAGGATACACCTGGTGGCTACACTGCAAACCACGTAAACAAAACAAACCCTCACTAGGTGAAATAACACACTGACTACCGGAAATGTCACCATATTTTGGTTGGGTGCTGTAATGTTATATATTTCCTTCATCTAAAAGTAAACATATGATTAAAAACAGCCTGCAGTTAGAGGGTGATAGGGTACTTGGTGGACAGCCATGTGCATTCTTGTATGGATTTAATGCAGTGAGATATATTTCAACATTTTTTTAAGTTCGCTGTGGCCATCATGCCATGTCATACAAAGAAAAATTGACAAGTGATCCACACAAGTAGGTCTCACAATATCAATGAATAAAATGGCATTTCCTTAGCCATAAACAGCAGAATTAGAAACTGGGTCAACTGAATTATGTTTTTGTGCTCTTGCAATGCTAAAGAGTTGTATATGGAATCGCTTCCTGTGTGAGATGACTTGAATAGCTTCCACATGGCATCTTATCGGAGAGCACGCCAGTTGTATGAAAAATACTTCAAAATTCTGCGCACGATACTCAGTTACCAAGCTAGTTAAGTATTCGCAAATTTCCTTTGTGGGCACTTGTCACAATTGACTGGCTTGGCATTACATTCTAAGAATGACCAAATCCCCCAATACCATTCTCACAAATATTTTTACCTGTGCTCATCAAGTGCAGCTAAGTAAATTCGCAGAAAATACACTTACTCCTCCACTGAGTTGCACTAATTTGCGACCAGTGAACCCTGGAGGTCAGAATGTTCTTCAAAAGCATCGTGCTGAAGTCATTCCCAAACTGCTCACACTGGAACGGTGTCTGTAGGACTGACAAAAACGCCTTGAGTACCTCGGGGACACACAGTCGATGACCATCTGTAAACAATTACAATGTGATAAATACAATTATGAAACAATCACAAACACAAACAGCACTCCTGTATTCAAAGATGACCGTACAGTACTGGTGTTGACATACAGGCTTTGAATCTTCATTAAGCACTGGATAGCGATGTTTCATCTTCAATTCCCACAGACAATACTGTGATGGTTGTTGCCACTGTCCCCGGGCAATATCGCTCTCCCTCAGTCGACATGACTGGATATCAGTCCTTGTTTGTAGAATGTTCATCAAGTATGATTAGGGTCTGAATGTAACAGGTGGGGAAATGATCATATTTCCATCGTATTTAAATGTGAACGACACCGCCCCTGATTTCACCGAATGTCTGGCAGACAATAAAAAGACTTTAGTGATTTGTAATAAGATCTTAAAAACAAAGCATATGTTGTTTTATAGCTCTGGCCAAAGCTAATTCCTTCAACAAGTCTATCCCATCCAACAATGATCCCATTAGTGCATTCTCAGCAGCAAAAAAACACAATATCCTTTTAATTGAATACATCTTTGTCCAATATTGTCGAGATATTACCATAACTATACAATCCTAAAGAACCTACTTTGCTCCGTGGTCCGCACCACTTCCTTGATGACATGGACAATATCTTTGCGTCTATTCTCCCGGTTTGCTAGAGCACTCTTGCTGGTGGCCTTCTCAAGAGAGTCACACTCGATGGAGAAATAAGCAAAAGCTCTCTGGATAGAACAAGATACCAAGGGTGCAGTCACAGGCTCACTGAATCCAGCAACTGTCAGGAAAAATATCCAAACTTGGCTAACTTTGGATTCATATCAAACTTTCGGATGCCACGCCTTAAGCAGTTTTCTCCCAAAGGTCGACGGGACTTGTTTTTGAAATGTTCCCCTTTTGAATGAGGGACTTTCTAAAAACTGGACTTCAGTGATTTTCAGGAAAAAAAGTTGGATAAGATAGAAACGAAATGATAATTTGATAACTGTACGAGAACTTTCGGCATTTCATCTTGAAACTTTACAACAAATGAAATTTGGTCATGTTATTAATTCCAATTTAACTTTTTGGCTAAATATTACTAAAAAAGAAATGATCACGTGACCCAATTAATTGGCAGACTTGTAAAAAGTCAAGAATTCTACGAGTTACAATCTATAGTTTTGAAGACAAATTACACTACAGACTTGATGATTAGGCCTTATAAAACCTTACATTAGAAACATGTGGTCAGCATCTACAGGCTAAGTGGCAAATTACCAACCAACATTGTCAAATTTGTTCCTATTAAGTCGAGTTAGAAAGAACTGATTTGAGGTTGAGGAGAAAAAACATCTTGCTTTAATGAGAAAGGGATGCTGTAAATGAGAACGCCTGCGCGGAACACGAGGAAGTAAGATTGGTAATCTTGAAGACCTCAATATTTAGCAATACATTTTCATGTGAGGTTTTTGGCTAGGACTTTGATATTGAGAATTCACAATTTAAGGCTTGAGGATAGTAAGTCAAGTATGGGCTTATAAAAAGAGACTTTTAAGAGGTCAGGTGGCTGTTTACCATGCAGACGGTTGCATAGATGTCAGCCAGAAACTTCACGTGTACCAAACAAAATATTACCTGAAAATAGTCACAGCTAAACGAAATGAGTGGGTTTTCATATTGAATTTCTCGGCAGAGTGTTTACACAAACGCGGACAACAGACACAAATGCAAAACTTGGACCTGTAATCCAGCATTTAAAATTGAAAATGTGCATAACTTGATTCAGGGGTGGGCTTTTTACCGAATGCAGGCTTTAAGCCTGACAAGCACGTAATGCTCCTTTATTTGAATACAGACACAGCTTCATCTAACGACATGAGAACTCAAAAGGGGTAAATTTACGGTACAGAATTTCAGGTAAACTCACCTTAAACACTCCATACCAGCAGAATACCTTAGCTGAAGGATCCTTCAATCGAGCATCTGTATTCTCATCAAGCTGCCCAACAATGGCACATCTCTTTAATTGATTCAGCAAGTTTTCAGCGGCTTTCTAAAATGAAAGAGTCATTTCATCTTGTGAGAGGCATAAGCTGAAAATACTGTAAATGGTTAACATGTTGAGCTCAGCATAGCTCTGAAACTTTGTAACAGGGAGTGAGATTTGCCGACAGGGAATATGCTTGAAATTTTTGAAATTTGCAAATTGACTTTTCAGCAAAGCATATGATAAAATGGCACAGGAAACAAGATTTGTGTGTGTGTGTGTGGAACATATTTCCGAACATACTGCCAACTTCTTTCATCAACTTTTTTGTGTGTTTGAGAGCATTTGTTACTTATTTTCAATTGGTTCATTTTGGCACCACAACTATCTAATTTTACTTGCAAAATTTAGGCAAACTTGTACGCGACAATAACCCGCATCGGCGTGCCTTTCCATACGGTCGTAAGTATCAATACAGACCTGCCTGTAAATACCTCCTTACAGGCAGGTAACGTGTCTAAAAATACCCCAGCACCATTCAATAGTTTCTAGTTCTTTGCCTATTCAGACGATAGAAAGATGATTCATACTTTACTTGCACCATTAGTCACCCATTAGTGGAATCAGCCAATCGATGGCAGAGGAAGTCTGTTACCTTTCTCTCTGTTGCCTTCTCAGACTTCAGGGTATTGCAAGCAATAAGAAGGTCGTCCATTACTTAGCAGTGGTCTCAGCCATTCAGTGACACGCCATCTGCTGCATTCCCTGCCTCATCGACCTTTGGAACAAAGAATCGTAAAATTCTGCACAGTAAAAGTCAGACCCAACGGGGCAGAGATTTCAACTGAGTAAGGTGAAATCCACACTTGTCAGAAGCAAGTGCACGATGAATTAGAACAACTGTACTGCATTATTTTGTCGAGGTTAAGGAAAAATACGACTTGTGTATGTCCAACATATGCAAGCTTTACTGTAGCTACTTACTAAAATCAGAAAGAAACTCAATTAGGCTTTTTGTGAACATTTTTGTTCTTTGACTGCGAATTTCTTACGAAGTCGCCAGAACAGGACACTGTGAATGGTATTAGGCCTACAAGAAAGAACAATTACTAATGGCTTGCTGAAACCCTGTTTTGTGTAAATTTATTGAGTTTTGTGTTTGATATGGACGGCTGAAGTGAAGCACCCGTGGAATTTCTGGTCGGGAGTGTCATACCTTATAGTATTATATGTAGTGTCTTGGGGACAGTGGCGGATCTACGTTTTCAGTAAAGGGGGGGTTTAGGATTCACGCCGCAAAGGTCGAATCCGAGGCGCGTGGCGCCAAGCGGGGGGTGGAGGTCGGGGAGGGGGTTGTGTAAGACAATTTTTTGTTTTTGTAGCCAAACAGAGAAATTTCCATGCATCCTGATACGTTTCTGGCACTTAACATGTCCCTGGAGTTTTTCTTAAGATAATTAAAACCCTTCTTGATTTCGTCACATGAACTTGGTTCATAATTTTCGTGAAACTATACTTGTGCAAATCAGGGTATGAGTCACACCACCAGCAAAAATTTTTGTTGGAACATCTGTTTACACACACCTTTTTACCATACGAAAAAGTGTGGTGTGTATACAGGGGCTTAGACAACTAAGGAGTACCGACGAGGCGTAAAAACTTGAATATATCAGATGATCGCAACAGCCTCAAGCTGTTTAAGAGAAAGACCTGTACTGCTAGTCTGGAAATAAACATGTGTTCTGTCTCGTTACGCGAAAAACTGGCGAACGATGGTGCTCTCACCTCATAGCGACAATAAATAATTAAGTATCACTTTATTACGCTGAATCACGTTGCAAACAATTGAAAAACGTCAAATGTATCAGGAAACAAATCATCTGAAAACAGTTTCACGAAACCAAAACATTCTGTACATAGATATACAGGAGCAGTTCGCAGAGGGACCAGATGTACACTGAGAGTACACAAAAACTCTGGCCTGGTCCGTCACGAGACCAAAAGTATACCTCTGGTTGTTATCCCTATAAAAATAGTCGATCTGTCGCGGGACCAAACAGCACTGGCTGAGATAAATAGTTTTACAAAGCACACTTTGGTGAAAAACATCACAAGACTAGTTCGCCGAGGGACCAGAAGTACACTGAAACTCGATATCTACACAAATCAAGCTGGCCTGGTCCGTCGCGAGACCTAAAGCGTGCTTTACAAAAAACTTTGAATTGAAAACTTCTCTCTGGACACTTTTTAATCCCAAGTGTTGCTCATACGTGTGGTTTACACATCTGGTGGTCAATTGCTGCGAGAGGTTGTCTAGGAAGGGTTTTCGCACCGTTCTGTAGTACTTACTGAAAGAAACAAGTGAGTACAGTTTTAACTATGCACTACGTGAAATAGATTTTGGATATGAAGCAGACAGACTTAAGTGGAAATACAAATCAGAATCATTTTCTGTGCGCTCGTAGACACTCTGCTGTACTGGGTAAATTTGACATGTCCAAAAATAATTTCTATTTCGTTTTCATTGTACACAAGCATAAAAAACAAACATTATTACAAACTGTGTAGAATTGCAACTTATTACCTGGGTGTTTCTCCAGGAACGTTGGTCCTATCTTTCCGTTGCCTAGACCTGCCGAGGAATCTGTATATCGGATCCACTAGTTTTCTCCTCTTGGAACCATTCTACCCAGACATCTTCAACATTTGTTCCTAACACTTTCACTTCGTCAACTGCTGTGTCAATGAGCTTGTACGCCTCTACAGTATCAGCATCTCGTTTCGCAGCTCAGTTGGCACTAAGCCCCCTGAGGTTACCAAGTCCATTCCAAAGATTTACAGCATGCGCAACTATCCGTTCATCATGGACTACTTCAAACCTTGACGATGTATCCCAGGACCCATTTGCATCTCTTGCAATTTTCGAAATAAACGTCCCAATGTCTGAACGCTTGAAACCCGAAGTACTAACATCAAATAAATGCCCATGGGCATGGGCGTTTCGTCGGGTGGGCCTTTCTGCGGAAATTCCCAGTATAGAAAACGGCAGTGGTGCTTATTGCAG
>NMRA01000044.1:1264411-1274497 GCA_002633005.1 Phoronis australis | reverse complement strand
GCCCCCCCCCCCCCACCCCGAGCCCACCCCTCCTCTGGGTGCGCGCATGCAATGTGGACTTCTTTTCCTGTTTTGCCACCTTAGCCAGAGAGAGGGGTTTCAACCCATGACCTCCCCCCAGATCCGCTAGGTGTGGGCGTGAGAATGGATTTCCCAGAAATTTTATATTTTCCCAAAATGTTTACTATTCAGCCTCTGAATCTAATAGGGGCAATTGACCCCGCATCCCACCCCCACTTCTCGGCGCCCATTTCTAATGACCCCCTCCTCTCAGTTGATGACGTTTCTCTCAGAATACGGCAAGATACCAGGTAATCAAGAAACGTGTCTTTAGTCAAACACCTGGAAAAGGTAATGGTATCGCCTTGGTAACGGGGGCCGGGTGCATTCTCGTCGAAAATGTCGGGCCCTAATGCAGCCATCAGAAATAGATGCAATAAGTGAACGCTGTATTAATATCGCTTTAATTTTTTGTACAATTATTCAACTCCTTCTCGTCGTGTTTGGCACCTGAATAATGTTTAAATTAACGTTTCACATGGACTCTCCCTAAAGTGAAGTTTCCAATCTAATGTGAAATTTCTAGAGTATGCATGGAAAAGAGTGCCGACTGTAAGAAAAAATAGCAGGTAAAAAATTAAAAGCGGAAAAGTGAATTAACTCTCGCATACCACCTGAGCCTTACTTATTTCAGTTACATACATGTATGTGTCCATGTGTGTGTGTGTGTGTAAGGGTATGCAAGCTCTCGTTTAGATCATTGATGATCGAGTGCATGGCTCAGCTAACGTCAGTTCGTACGCTTACTGGTTGCCGCCGCGTAAAAGATTAGCAAATTTTACAGTGAAGGAGTTGCTGCATCGCTGTCAAGAAAACCTGGATACCAAAAAAAATAAAGATGCCCCGATATGGTAAGGCCATTTTTGTTGGTTACTTAAAATTGCGTGTTCGAAACGGCTCATGCGTTAGTACTAACTAATTGTTATTGTTTCCGTTATTTTTTTGATTATACAACACATGATGAATTTTCGAAATGCCGAAATAAAATGAAATCGTACCAGTAGCACTCCTCACTAAGATCACAATGTTATAGACTTAAGGAGCTTGCTGTTACTGCTCCCTAGTGAGTGCTCGACGTGTGTCGTTCTTTGGCACATGAGTAAATGAAGTGTAAGCATAGTTTGGCAGCAGTCACTTCCTCGGGTCAGTTATATGAAAAATGCTTTATGCCGTAAGTCAGAAATTTCGTATTACGTTCCACACCGCTATTTCACCTCAACAAAAGTTCAAGGTCTCTGAAATATACGGGCGTTACTGATTACTTCTAGTGCTCAAATAATTTAAATATTATTTTTTGTAAACAAAATGGCGAAACCTATACTAAGTAATTGCAAAGTGGGAGTGTTTTTTCAATATATCTGACTTAAGTCTGCAATCACTTTTCGTAAAACATGTCACTGTACGCAAAATTGGTTGAAGACATTTCAGTGCTGCCAACGACCTCACTTATAGTAAAGAGGGGGCATTGCCGCCGTGTCTTCAACCAGTTTTATGAATTTTAGTATTTAGTTACGTACAGTGACATTTGTTTTACTATGACTGACGGCGACGTACTGGTGGTGAATAATGAAAATCAATTTTTAATCACATTTTTACTCATATATTGGCATAGTTGTCAACATGTAGACAGATTACTCGGTAATCAAATGCGCGCAGTCGACATTTTAGGCCATAGTTGGCCTATTTATCGCAGGTATTCTAGTATTATTTGTATAAAAAGTCTTGGGCCCAGAGTGCAATTAACAACGAATCTACACAGGCACATTTTCCCCGGAGTCCAACGCCTTTTAAAGTTTTTCTTTTTTCGACATTCAGAATGTGCATGCTTTTCACAGAATACGGTCCGATAACAGTCGCATGATGAGGCGTGTGAACGGAACGTAGCGTTACAGAATCACGCATGAAAAATATCGATTTCACTAAAACACGACCGCACTTTTTTTCAAGATAAACCGATCATTGTCAGATTAGCTTTCCTCAACGTGATGTTCTTTCTATTAAAGTCTCAGAGCTGAAGAAATAAGCTGTAAGAACGAGGTTGCGTCACATCAGTGTTGCTCATTTTGTTGGTAGTGAGCTGTTGAGAGGTAATTGACTTATCGCAAGGTCCGGTCCCTTGCGCAAATTCGACTAACAGACAACCAATAAGTTTTACCCGGCAACGTGTTGTTTGTTGGGTATAATGGCGGCTTGGAAACGAAGGTGTGTCAACAATGATGAGTTCTAAATGGTCAGTTAAGCCGCCACTCAAAATCCTGGCGATAGGTCAATTACAAGACGGGAACAATAGCTATCCTTGTACTCTTCAAAATTTCAAATGTAACATCGTCAATGCCAGTTGGTTTCCCCTTTCGAAATTCTTATAGCGCGGTCAATTTCAGCAGACGAGAAACAGGGGTACATATTGTTTGGTAAATTTCGCAGTCACAGATACCATAACGATTGTAATGTTTTAAATAGGTCGCCCAATTCTACCCATTGATTGAGCAGAAAATAAAATTAAAATACTCTATTTCTGGTGTTATCAAAGTTCGCCTCGGACCATTATCAAAATTTGATGTCACTCCAGCCCAAAATTGTTCGAGGCCATGTCTAATAATCAAAATAAATATTTTCTAATTTTGTTGATCTTAATTCTTTGTATAAAATGCAAACGTTTTTTCTTACTTAGAAAATGGCAATCACAAAAGTTCTGAAATAAACTCAGCAAATCTCGTTCACCGAGACTGAGCTACCCCACCCCACCCCCTTTTCTCCGTGTTATTGTCATCACGGATGGCCCCTCTGGGATTATATTGGGGCAAAAAATAACGTCGTTGTCCTCCTAAATAGTCTTTTGTCACCCTTTAAAACTATACCTTGGACATAAACATTGTTTCAATCGTTTAAAACATCGTTTTCTCTTTCGATTTAACACGTAAATAGCCCAGATGACTAAATTGAGCCGAGTTCGGCAGACGTAAGAATCTCGCGAATAAAGCTAATGTGATCACGTGCTTTGTTTTTAATGCAAGGCGAAATCTCTCGGGGTTTTGCGTTTTTGGGAGTGTATTGCGCATACGGAAAGGGCACCTGTGGGTGAATTTCGTAGCCGCAAGAATCTAGCTAAGGAAGCTAGCGTGATCACCTGCTTTGCTTACAATACACGACATCTCGCGAAGTCTTGTGAGTTCTTGATTTTCTCGCTAGAAACTCGGTCTACGGAGCTCACGCCAGGTTTGGTTTATTTACCCATATTCAACTCGCTACTACTACTACACGGTGGCGGTCCAGCCTCTTTCACGTGATCATGTGCATTCTAACTCATCCTGATGACGCTGTGTGCAGGAGTCTCGGTCCCCCTACTCCGGCATCACACTTGGTGGTTCTCAAAATTGCGGGAAAAGGGTAGTTTATCTTTTTCAAAGAGAAACACGGTCCTCAAAAACACATAAAAATGAAGCCATTTAAAATAAGACCATTGAAATGCACACAATATCTCTCAAAGAGTGGTAGTAAGAACAAGTAAAATACGTGCTAAAACTAAAAAGGTTCTTCTTTTACATTTAAAATACAATAAAGCTAGGTTAAGTCGGATCCATTGGGACCGAGAGATTTCCTCCGAGATAAGCGAGTTCCGACTTATCTGAAGATTGACTTTTATCCAGGTTATACAACACTCAAAGACCTCTCTACGGCCTCTGCAACACTTTACTGGCCTTGCGCATTCTGACTCAAAAATCACATGGGCATCTCAATTCATTGTACTGTCCGTAGAAAATGANCTCGTTCACCGAGACTGAGCTACCCCACCCCACCCCCTTTTCTCCGTGTTATTGTCATCACGGATGGCCCCTCTGGGATTATATTGGGGCAAAAAATAACGTCGTTGTCCTCCTAAATAGTCTTTTGTCACCCTTTAAAACTATACCTTGGACATAAATATTGTTTCAATCGTTTAAAACATCGTTTTTTCTTTCGATTTAACACGTAAATAGCCTAGATGACTAAATTGAGCCGAGTTCGGCAGACGTAAGAATCTCGCGAATAAAGCTAATGTGATCACGTGCTTTGTTTTTAATGCAAGGCGAAATCTCTCGGGGTTTTGCGTTTTTGGGAGTGTATTGCGCATACGGAAAGGGCACCTGTGGATGAATTTCATAAGAATCTAGCTAAGGAAGCTAGCGTGATCACCTGCTTTGCTTACAATACACGACATCTCGCGAAGTCTTGTGAGTTCTTGATTTTCTCGCTAGAAACTCGGTCTACGGAGCTCACGCCAGGTTTGGTTTATTTACCCATATTCAACTCGCTACTACTACACGGTGGCGGTCCAGCCTCTTTCACGTGATCATGTGCATTCTAACTCATCCTGATGACGCTTTGTGCAGGAGTCTCGGTCCCCCTACTCCGGCATCACACTTGGTGGTTCTCAAATTTGCGGGAAAAGGGTAGTTTATCTTTTTCAAAGAGAAACACGGTCCTCAAAAACACATAAAAATGAAGCCATTTAAAATAAGACCATTGAAATGCGCACAGTATCTCTCAAAGAGTGGTAAGAAGTAAGAACAAGTAAAATACGTGCTAAAACTAAAAAGGTTCTTCTTTTACATTTAAAATACAATAAAGCTAGGTTAGGTCGGATCCATTGGGACAGAGAAATTTCCTCCGAGATAAGGGAGTTCCGACTTATCTGAAGATTGACTTTGATCCAAGTTATGCCTACTTCAGTGATCAGTAGTCATTCCGTCATTTCAGGTCGCGGGGTACTTAGAATTAACAAATAAATGTTTGCTTACCGTACTTGTCATTTTTGTACATGCATGTTCGGTGATTTTTTAAGAGAAAAAATTATGTGCCGGAACCCGACTTAAAAAGAGGTAAAATGGGGGGATTTTGGTCAATTGTTACTCGAATTTTCTCCGAGTTGAGCGAAGAACAGACCTAAGAAACCCGACTTACACGCAGGACCTTATTAAGGAATTAATGCTAGGTCAACCGTTCGACGGAACTTTGTCCGAATTGAACGGAGATCCAACTAAGCACGCCGACTTAACCGAGGTTCACTGTACTAGTCTTTGGTTAAAAAGGGCAAACAAATCTTGTTTAGGTTATTAGGATATGATTTAAAAAACCAAACAGGAAGCATCATGTTTGGCCAACATCCTATCCGTTGCCTTCAAAAATTTTGTATTCGACGCACATACACCTTTTGCTGTCGTGAATGATTTGTATTTTCTATGCTGTATTCCTTTGAGAATATATACAACACTCAAAGACCTCTCTATGGCCTCTGCAACACTTTCCTGGCCTTGCGCACTCTTACTCAAAAATCACATGGGCATCTCAATTCATTGTGCTGTCCGTAGAAAATGAACAGGAACAGCAGGCATTGGTAATATTACCAGACATAAAACTCGTAAGTCAGGTGGTCAAATAAACAACTGCTGGCTTATTTATTTTTTCATTACTATTTGTCGCGCCAAATGTATTCATAATTCTGCTCAGCTTGAATTAATCCGTTATTTAACATAACGGCTCCCGCATTATTGATAATCTTCAGTCGACGACCATGGGGACGTGTTTTTATATTTCATTGCTACGCTACTACACAACAGCACATAGCCAGTATGTGAAGAATGAAATGTAAGCGCCCGTGTGTATTTAACCATCATGTGAGCGATGTTAAAATATTCGTACAATGTACGAAGTAAGTGATACGCCGAAGGAGTAACCTGGCAGGTACGTTGCTTTCAATTACTTCGCAGAAATGTCGGGTATTTAGTTTTCTTGTCAGATATCTGATGTCTTGTTCAGAGGCTTTTCCTGTTCTATTTTGTCTGTGAGTCCGGCCATTTTAAAAAAAGCAGACGTCAAACTCTTTTGTTTGTCGTATAAGCTTTGTATATTATTGACTGGAAGCTCGGCTATTTTGTCATTGGCGTCAACGTTAATGGCATCGAAACATCTTTCAATAGAATCGCTACAAAGAACTTTACAGCCCCGGTTCTGAAGTGTATACCTTAGATTGTGCAATTAAGAACTGCACACAAAAAGTACGTTCTTGAAACGACGTGTGACGAGAAAAATGAATCCAACTTCGCCGATGAAGGAGATTACAGGAAACTCGAACTGACAAACTAGTGGTCCGAGCAGGAAACCATGGCGCCATAACCTCGACTAAATAACAGTGCATCTTTCCCGCACATTCACTGCTTCCACACATTGGTGGCGCAGTAAAAACGATTGTTGTGCATTGTTGTTTAAGACATACTTCCTCATTTTAGCACCGACTTTAACAGCGCAAACGTGAACGCGCGCGTGTTCCAAATCAACAGTGGTTAGGACACCAAACCTCGTTTTCAAGCATAACGTCGAATTCGTGCAAGTACTGAATGGGCTTATTTTCCCCAATGGTGCACTATTGAGACTGAAATCCAATGTTATTTGTTAATTCGACTACGAGCGTTCGGCAGAAGTCACGACTTGCATATAAGATCAAAAATTATGTCACTTGGATTGTCAAGCGCGTATACGCAGGCGTCCTGCGAACACCCGTGAAGAACTTGTTACATGATAACTGATGACACCAGAGGTGTAGAGGGTCGTACACGCACTTGGACGCAGTACACCACCTGTTTCATTTTCAATGTATAAACGTGCCGTAAATTGAGGTACAATGAGGCGTATGCATACAAGGTGATACGCTGGGCTTCGGGCGTATATACATGTATGCCTCTAACTTATCACCACAGCACTGGACGACACCTGCATGATTTTGGCATCGACAGCACAACACTGGGTCTGCTAACTAAAGGCTATCAAAAAATGTTGTCCTTGACACTCAGAAGGCAACGGGTGATAAATCATTATTTTTGTTATAAGGTCCACAATTAAATGTTTATGGAACGTCTGTCTAACATCATGCTCATGGGACATTTCATCCCAGTAACAAGCTCAGTACAGCTTAATTTGTCTCACTGGACAAGTACGTGTTCGTGTACACTGGAAATTCTTTGTTTTAGTGTCGAATTACGTCATCACAACGTGACTGTCCTGTATCTCTGCAAATCAAAACTCAATTACCCCCACGTTTACGTAATTTTATTCAAACCGTACAAATACTGAAGAAATACAGAGGTGCATTCCAAAAATACGAAATTTTATTCAAACCGTACAAATATTGAAGAAATACAGAGGTGCATTCCCCAAAAAATCGCAATGCACCTAGAAACGGTCACTTATGGAATGGAAACTGACTTGTAACCTATAACTCATCATTCCAATCTCACGGATCATTTTGAGTGCGCTAGTAACAAGGTTTGGAGCACACCCACGAAACACCTTCCACTCGCGTGCCTGGTCCTCCGCTTGCTGATCTTGTTTTCCATGGGTTTCTCCCGTCTACCGTGGAACGCATCAACGTTATCCCTCGATTATTTTAGGTCAGTCTTAGTGTATAGTTAATAACGCTCAGTTTTGACGGATGGTTTTGAGGTTTTCATACAAAATCGGAAAAGTACTCGGCGATCAAACCTGTGTTTGTGACCTTACCAAGGTCAGAACTTGTGTTTGGCTAACATTACTGAATCTGCGTTCTATATAAATGGTCGCCTGATAGCAAAGACATGTTCCAGTTAATTTCTGTTCAATATTTGATGAAAGAAAACAGAACGTCATGTCAACCCGGAAGCATTACAATATGGACATAGAATAAACAAGAGTTGATCACTAACTTCAGGTCATAAAGTATTCAGATTTCAAAACACGTACAACGTCGTCAACACGCAAGTACCACGCTGAAAAAAACTCTCCACAGCCATTACGTCGGTTAGTCGACGCGATACACCTCTCCGGCTCCGTGAGGCGTTTTCATTCGTACATCAAGAAGTCTTACGCCAGGTTGTTGAATTTCCTAAACGCGATCATTATTTTTTAAAATATGGACGTCTGTTTCTCGAAAATGTACAAACTGTAAGCACGCATGCGCACTCATCGAAGCACCAAGGTAGTTTTGTCGCTTTGTAGCAACCATGCTTTCAGGAAAAATAATAATGAGAACACAGAAATGCTGATAGTAGACGTTTCGACTGTTAAACAATCATCATCAGGACTTCGGATTATTGTCAAAAAGCAGAGGAATAACACAGACAGTAGTTTTACATTCTCATATTTGATATTGGTCCCGAATCAAAGACGGTGTGCGATTCAGTTGACTTGAATGTGTTTTCCAAACATGTTGATATTAACTAAAATCAGATCACTACGGCTGCAATTACGACAACGATAAGGGCTGGGGGGCTATAGCCCTACTTTTTTCATTGCTGCGCCGCGGCATGGCCTATGGGCGGTGCACCACAAGGGGGCTGTGGGCTATGGGCCCCCACTTTTTTCAGTGCTGCGGCGCCCATGGTACTGTAGCTAATACCCATGCACACCTCTCCCCTGACCACACAAGTGCCAATTGCACCCTGTTCCCAAATTTCTAACTCTATCATACTTATAGGCATAAATAGCGTCTAGTCATGTTGTTTTTTGCTTTTATTTGCACCGGCATCAGAATGTAATTGTTTTCACCAATGGCGATTCGTTTAGTGTAGTTATCATTAAGCACTCTGGCATTTTGCGATGTTAATCGTCGACAAGAGGACGCAATTGTGTGGAAACTTGTCTACATCTTGCAATACTTTTCCTACATTAGGGCACGTCTTTACAATGCGCTTTATTTTGTCAATGGCAGGATGTAGGAGCAGATCCAGGATTTTGAATTGGGGGGTAGGACAGAGTTTTAGCCAGGATTTTACCCGTCAGACATTCACACCCCCGACTTTTGCCAAATGGAATATTGGAGAATTTCAGGGGAGCATTGCCCTCTTGCCCCCCGCCCCTAAGTTCGCCACTGGAATGGAAGGACAGCATATCAAACACAACATTGAGTGTTCTTGTGAAAAGTTGTATAAATTGATTCATAGGTGATGCAACATTTTGCTAGCGTTTCAGAACTAGTAGCGAGACCATTAATTTTAATTTTCGAATTTTATTGTGTGCCTCTGGAAAATTTTTACATGAATACGTACAGCACTCGACGACTAGCTAAACCAAGTAGGCACGCTAATTAGTTGGCCTAAACGCCAAGTCGCATTTGGAGACCTGGCAAATATCCCACGTTGCCAAAACTGAAATCTCGGGCGGACTCCTAAATCAATTCTTTAACTCCATCCGCCCACCGGCGAACGAACTTAGAACGCAGGTGACTTCATGGGCTAGTGGCGCGAATTTTGCCCGGTTTTTGCCGAACAGTTTCGCCCTCTACTTCATCGTGTAAATTAAACGAGGTGGCAAATGCGCTGATTTTAAGAAATACACGGAACAATTGTAAATCAAAATTAATAAATCTTAGAAAACTGTTAGTAATTAAAGTGTGGAAGAGAACAAGAACTTTGAAACGAATTTAGAGAGAATTATTGTCTGACTGATACTCGCAGTGATGACTTCGTGGCAACTTGGAATTTTCCCAGGTCGCCAAACGCTGCGGTTGCATTGACGACCTGCGGGGCGCCAAATCGCGCGCTGACATACATGCACAGAGGTGTGTCCCTCGTATTTGGCAACTGATACACCAAATGTTATAGAATCGGTGAAAAATGGTGATTTCTAGAGCAAAAATGGTGGCTACCGGGAAAGGAGGTGACAGGTAGCCAGGGGAACAGCTTTTAGGCCAATGTTCTCTCGCCCCGTGTTATTTCTGTATGCTGTACGTCGTATCGACATAAGCACTCAGGACTAACCTAGTTTTGTATGGTCCCTGATTTTAACCTTGCCCCTTAGGTCTTTAGGTACATGTGCCGTGATGTACAGTTGGCGTCTTAATTAGCTAGAATCAATAGATTTTTAATCCGGCGAGAGTTGCCATTTCTAGAATCTGCGTACTTTTATTACTGCTATATATGTATGCTATTGTATGTATGCGTGTATGTATGTGCGTATGTATGTATGTATGTATGTATGTATGCGTGTGGTGTGTGTGTGTGTGTGTGTGTGATGTGT